>JAQFYZ010001881.1:0-20130 GCA_034695085.1 Cylindroiulus punctatus
GTCCAGGTGCAGGGTCAAGGTTAATCCCCTTGACCCCATTCCTCCGGGCGGGCATAAGGCGCCTCAACGCCAACAACATCCAACAGCAACAGCAACACAGATCATTCTATCTGAGTCTGCTGTCACGTTTATTCTGCATTTTTTTTAAATACTTAAACAAAAATACATAACTCATGCATTCAGAAAAGTGATCAATATTTCAAACACCTTATTTACATATATTTTATCGTCTTATATTACTGCGCGTGCAGCATGCTTTATGGCGTTACTGCCTATTTCTGCTGCCTATATTCTAGGCTCTCTAATATTTAGATGTTATTTTTTATTATCAGTAACATCATAAACAAGTTGTTTGTTTGTGCACATCAGCGGATCATAGTACGAGGTAATTTCGACTACATGCATTTCACTTTTCGAAATTGACTGAATAAGGAAAGCATTACAATGTAACGCATTTCACATCCTCGCTTAATCTCCTGTTTCGTATCATTTTCAATGTGCTAGGAAATGATATTTCGAAATGCACCTTTTATCTCGTGCTCTGAAAAAGCATTCTGGTTCGTTGAACCTAGGTCGTAACTTGAAAAATGCGAGTCAATTTAAACTGCTATTTGAAATCAAATATAGATCTTAATTCTTGGCTATATTCCCCCAGATAATGCAATTGGGTAAGACTGATAACATCAAAATATATATTACACGTTTTAATGTTGTCGCCACGCTGCGAAAACGAAATGGATGTTTTTTGCCTACTGTGTTTCAGATTAGTTTTTTCCTATCACTGTACCTTTTGTGCCCCAATTTCTGTTTTTCAAACTTAATTTTCCATTTTCTTCCAAATAAAATTGGATGTTATTATGCTATTGAGTAGGTAGGAAAACCTGGCTTAGACCTTGCTTACATACCGTCCTACATTTTAGTAATGATGAAATTACTTTCTGAATTAGAATATACTGGACGAAATGAAACTTGGGGTGATTCTCTAGATTCATCTTGGATGGAAATCATAGACAAAATCACATTTGCCTACTGGTGCAGGATTCGCCGTACATTTTTTGGGGGAACTAGTTTTACTTGATCAAGATGTGGTGCCTTGCTAGATAGTCTCTGGTGATATCTCATGTGTCTGTTATCGCACTTCAACTGGAAATCCTAACTAGCATTAGGGGAAGCATTTATATGCTAAATCTACCATTTACTGGTTAAGTGGAAACTGGATGGCGAACGCGTTAAAGTTCATTAAGTTAGTGCTACTTCTATCTTGCACATCTAACGTTTCAATATAGGCGTTTGATGTGTGAAACTATGCGGGTCAAGGCTGATAGATGACCCGTTTGTGACGCTAAGATAATGCACTCCTACAGGTGTAAGCTCTGAAATGGTGTGTTATGGCGATGACGCTCACTAGTTAGGAAATAAGTTTCAAAACTATGTCGATGCAGTTCGAATATTCTGTCCCTGATTTGTGTCAACACCCAAAAACGAATTCTTGGCGATTTGAAAATTATCGTTTAAGATGGGTGTGAAATCAAAAGTTATAGGGCGTCTTGGGTACTCCCAGCCAGGATTATTGGTAAAGTTGCATAATCCTTGACATCCGAAGAATGACACCCAAGATATTCCAAGTTCGTTCTCATCCCACTCCTACAGGTGTGTTTCGTTCTGCTGGTTCATCCCTCCCATGCCATTAAACTTTCGGTTTTTTGGGCATTCTACCCCTCTAATTTCCAAAGACGGCGTGGGATGTACACCCAGGGTGGTTTCGCTTTCAACATTTTATTACTTGACGGTTTAAATGTTAGTCCGAACTGTATTGCTGAGCAATGAAACGTAATTAGCAGTCGAAATCAGTGGTGTTGTTTTGGAGTGTGTGGTCAGTGGGCTTTGCCTCTCGGAATAGAAGCTGCACCCCATCTCACCACCTCTATCATTATCCACGCCTTAATTGACATGCCTACGCAATTAAAACATGTATAGGCTACTAACTGATTTTTAATTAAACTGTGTTCGCGCACCTGGTGCTTAAGTAATTGCCAGTTTTGCCATTTTTGTATTAATCGCCTGTTAATCATCCAAAAAAGTTATCCTTCGAACGTACAGTATTTGTAAAATGTACTTAAATGAAGTGGGGTTGATTAGTTTTGGAAATAAAGTTGATACGCTGCATATGTGTGTTGTAAAATATTTGAGAGTATATTTGAGAAGTATTCCATTTTTTTAAAGGAAAAGAATGCATTTTAAAGGTAATACTCGTTTATTTTTAAAATTTGGCAAAATAATTTCTTGATATTGATATCAAAATGTTTCAGATATTCGTTCAATTTAACTAATCTTGACAATTTTCTAATACCACCAATTTGGCAAATTTACCTCATTTCAACAACAGTTTGTGCTAAATAAGCTTGCGTCTTAAATATGCCATTGAATCAATTAACTAAAAAATTCATGACTGCCAACATGTGGAAACGTGAAGCATGTGGAAAATCGGCAATAAAAATGGTCATTTGTTAGGTGTATATATTTTTATTATTTTTTAGTGAATCGCAAAATTATAATTATAGCATACTTTGCTTGGGAGGTACATCTTTTCTTCATCTTGCCACGAAAAACTTAATAATTGGCTTTACTTTTACGTGCACGTTCGAGGTGCACGCAAAACATTAAACTCTGTTTCATACCTTGAAAAAAATGAGGTGTTGCAGAAACAAAAAAACTGCTCAATTAAAGCCGAATCTTTCCGGGTTGTTAACTTTTCTATGTCACTCGCTGATGTAAGTCTGAGACTGTCCTGTTTCTTTCTCGTTTCTGCAGGGCACGCAGTTTATTCAGATTTTCAATTTGTTTACCCTGATTGTTTTCCCCAGCATGTTTCCCCTATTTTGCATTGTGCGTTCACATCTACATCGGCACAAAGCGAATATCTTCAACCATTACCTGTTTGTCTAGACTCGAGACTGATTCGCACATTTCTGGGTTAGACCTCCCATTCAGCACACTTGTTTTCGTGCCAAATTCCTGCTTGTAGATGACATCCCCGTTGAAAAGCAATTCGTGTTTATTAGCGCTAAGGTGTTGTTTGTACGGTTTTATAGCGCGGGACTGCTTGCAGTGACAATGTAAAAACTATGTTTGAACGAAATCTAATGGAATCCAGTTTTGTCGCTACCCATTTATGGTCAGTTTTCATGTTGAACGTATTTCGGAAAGTATGATCTTGATGTCAAGATGAAAAATGTTCTCTACATCTCTACTCTTTAGTCCTATCCTCGGGTATCTCTAGCGAATTTCAACATTGTGGGAAAATCTTTTCAGTTCAATTTTCTTTTGAATTTCCACTCAACACTGTTTGGTGATTTGATATCATGATAAACTGAACAATTTCTGATTCTGGAGGTATGTACAGGAAATACGCTTGGAGTTCAGCCCTTTTCCGAAATTCGGTCCTTCATCCTTTAACAGTATTTAGAAATTAGTTTTGTAATGTAAGTAGAAATTTATAATAAAGCCTATAGTTATTTATTTCATGGCTATATGCAAGAACGTTTTCTTCTCAATACTTCTGATACACTTACATGTACATGTATATTGTAAGAGGCGTTTCTACAGGCATGGATGCTGTGGCGCTAAAATGCTGCGACATTCCAAATTTCGCTTACTGTTAACGTTACTTTTACTGGTTACTGGCGCAAATGCATGCTTGTTCGAATTTTTGCGCCAAAACACTGAAAACAGGTTTGCACACAGTTTTACTTTCGCAAAAATTGCGTTTTGGCACAACAAATCCTTGCACGTATAAACGCCACTTTGTGTTGAAGTTTAAACCACTTTTGTTAAAATTTACATGTAGGTGGGTGGTATGGTACTAGGGAAGACATTTATGTCGAAAATGTTATTTTCTCCTGTAACTGCATATTATAAGGTGCTACTGTATGTACGTAAATTTCTGTGAGAGCACTTACTTTTTAACGTAATTTCTAAAGATAATTTTGAAATGGGTTACGGTATATGAAAAGCAATTAATTGGCCCAGTTTGGTAAAAAATGCTAAATTGCTGAATGTTGAAAATTACAGCCCATCGTGTTTTAAATTATTTAAAATTTCAATTCGGTAATCACATCATAATGTCAGTTTTAAGGTGGTCACGATTAGCTTTGAGGTCAGCTACATGTAAATAGGCCGAGCATTGTGCAGAATAGTCCGTAAACCCCAAGTTACATGTACATCCCCCCTATCAAAAAATATTTATATAGACTTAAGTCAATTATTGATTATGTAGTGATTTCATTTCGGTATTTCGCTGCGGGAGTTATGGTATTATTCAATATTTATGCAAAATACGCCTAGTTAAGCTTTTTAAACCCTTAGATATTTGTTGATGCGTAGGCTTTATTTGAAATCCTGATGTATGCAAATCAGCTTTCTCTGCTCCTTGCCTTCCTACACGTGGAAGTGAAATTGTTTTTGATTTCGAAAGTGATCCAGCTGGTTCGTGTTGTCAGACCGGTTGCTGTTTTATAAGTTTTTGCTATTGTGTTGCTCACATGTACATGGACTTAGGTTTTCGTGCCATCAGCTCGTCATTTTTTCCTTCCTCAAAGACGATTTCAAACAGGAATTTCCTCGATCTTATGCGTTTACCTGTAAGGCATTTAGAGTTAAACTGGGGTCGCTGATCTCTTTTCCTAGACTTGGAAAGGCAAAGTGAAATGATGGGCCCACATGTATTTGACATGCCACCTTCGGGCTGCCTAAAATGTAATAATGTACTGTATAATTGAAGTGGAAAGTTAGTACGCGTTATTGGCAGTTTTTGCTTTAAATTTGAAATTGGCTCGCCTAGCAGAAACACTTGAAACCATTGAGTTCCACTAAGTACAGTACATTATTTTGCGTCTGTAGTCATTTGTCAAAACTCTTATGGTACAACACGGAAAATCTGAAAGTAATCAGTTTTGTTGGTAGGCTAGCTAAGTTGTTACCCGGCGCACTAAGGCAGCAGTCAAGACACTTATAATAAAAATATGGTTATGAATAAACTCATAAATCTTGACCACGTAGAAACCTCCTGATGTTGTTTCGACCAAAACTACAGTGCAAGTGATGCAAAACAACAATTTAAATGAGTTTCTTTGGAGACATACATTTACGGGAATTCAACACTATGCAAAGGATTTAATTTTAATGAACATTTCTGCTATTGTAATGAATGCCCATCAAGTGTATTAAATCTCGCCATTTCTACAGTATACATGTATATAAAAACTAAAGTAGGAAAAACAGGTGATAGTTGCATTAACTGTTTTTAAACAAAAGGGAAAACGAGTAATTTTTTTTTAAATTTTATTTTATTTTACGAGGCTTGTTAAGTATATTTTGTAATATAAACGTATTGCTTTGATGTTTCAATGAATATTATCAGGAATTTGCCAGTTTCCTATACTCACACAAGAAAGTTTTATTGATATGGGGAATGGCAATTCAAGCTACAGTTTACATGTAAATAAAATGTCGCAGCTCGCTTTGGTCGTAAATGCAGAGTGGTCGTTCCCTAATGCTTGGAATATCTGGCAAATTTCTTGAAGTATTTATAGTAGATGCAGAAATAGTTGCCTGACCAGTAGACAAAGAATGATAAACGAAAATTACAACAAGGAAGAAATGTTAATAAAATGTAGGAAAAACCAATGCAACCTTGATTTGTGTTTTCTGGGTGACTCATATAAAGCATTGCATTCGCGTCTTAATAATTTTTCACCTCTTGGAGGCCTAATTGCTACCAACCAGTATAATTGCCGCTGCATGGTTAAGGAATGCTGTTCGGATTTGGTTTGCCTTAAAATTATAGCCTTACTTATTAATATTTATGCTGTTATAATCTGCTGCGTAAATCAGGTTTTGGATTATGCTATCTCTTGGTTTTCATAGAGTTGAATGTAGGCGCCATGTATGCATTTACCCCTCCGAAATGTCATTCCAATTAGCGACGGAGAAATAACAACCCGCAAAGCTGACTTACACTTTTTGAAATATCTTTTTAATTAAGATAAGGGAAAGTGCTTTTTTTTTTTTGAAGATTCGAGCCACTGCAAGGATTTTTAAGTCACTTGGTTGGACGGCTTATTTTTGGACACTTAGGAAAATAAGTTGAATTATGTGCTTTACTGGCATTTCAAATCACGTTTAAGTTACATGATGTTCGTTGCTTATAATACAAAACATCAGTGCATTAAGTGAAAATCTTTTCTCAAAGTGACAGATAGTTTGACAGATAGTTAGATATGGGTACTGATTATTACCAAAGCGGTTGCAAACATCAAAAATTAATTATCCTTGTTGAAACTCGCGTTAAATTTTTAAAAAAATGACGCTAGGTACCCTTGCATCACTTTAAGGTCTTGTTAATGTTAAGCTAGAGGCATGCAGCGATGCATGCTTTTTTCCTTGAACTGGCCTTAGTATTCACGCCTTCAACTGCTCAGTTTACCATTTAGCATTTGCACGCTTCGGATCCTACAAGGTGATCGAAGCCTATCTCCTTAATCTGATTTCCCGCTGAATTTATGTAACAGCATTAACCCAAATCTGGGTGTCCAGCCATTGGACGCACACGTCATTTCAGGCTCGAAGAATAGCGTAACTTTCTCAGCTGAACAATTCCAGGGTGTTGCCTCGATAACACTGTGCACTATCCTCGACATCGGCCATTTATCATGAAATTCTGACCCAGTATCTCGAGCAGGCAGCCTGGAACAATTAATTAGGCTTATATCTTACGCACTGTACCTTTGCATCCCCCCCCCTTCCCCCCATCGTCCCCCAATTGTTCCCATTTTCTCACAATCCATTATTTCAGTGCTCTACATTCTGAGGTTTCAGCATTGTTTTGCACCTTTTGAGAGAAAATCTGCACCATGGCCGTATAGGGACTCAGGGCATGATCCTCGAGCCTGATACAGTTATGACCTGTTACAAGAATATGCCTGGTTTCCACCTGTTCCATATTGCATTATTTATATTCGTTTGATGATGGAGATGGCGAAGTTCTGTTAGTGGTAACGGCACCTTTTCTGGTTAGGATGCTGATAGCTTCAAATTAAGCTGCCAAATTTTAAGTTCTTCTAAATTCCATGATTTGGTTTTTAGTTTTGAAGAATTTATTTTTAATTGAGGTAAGGACTTCATGATCACCCAATATTTTCCTCCAGACGTCTTAATGGCACATTAACTCATATACCGTATTTGACTAAATTAGACAGATCGTGATTGAATTGTTTGATGCCAGGTGTATGTTTAACATGATAGATTTTTCTTGTCAGGTCAAATATAGGTACATGTAGTTCGTGTATCGGGGATTTGGAGTAGTTGTGCTGATGGTATTGTGAAAACCAGACCTAGATTTTATTAGAACAGCCACGCTAATTCAGCCTAATTTCATTTTCCCAATGTGAAATGGATCTTCGTGCAGCCTATTGTCACCACTACACCTCAGCCACCTGGAGCGTCCAACTACAATGCTGCTCTTGGTCGCAGTAACCTAATTCTCAAAAAGCTGAGACAGTTACGCAACTTGTTGCATTACCGAGGCAGGTGGGCTGGAATTCGGTCCCCCATACAGTACACAGGCTGTTTCTCTACAGGTGCATTTGTTGTCCCCCTTCCAATTTTGTGCTTCAAACTTTGGGCGGACCAAATGCCATCACTGCACTAAATTCGTTTAAGCCAAACGACAAAGGAAAGCATGGCCACATTTGTGCACAGTTTTCAAAGGTCACCTCTTGATCCCTGGTGTGGTGCAACTCACACATGTGCAGCATATACGCAAATTTTCCAAAACTGTTATCTTGTTTTCATTTGGGACGTAATTTCAGCACTAGTGTTACAACGGGCAGCGCTGGAACGTCTACTAACAATGTTGCAGAAATGCATGTGGTCAGCTGTTTATCAATTTAAATAATAACCTGCCTGTTGCTGGTGTCGCCCCCATCCCTCTCACATTTTGTTTTCTAGGCCACTCTCCCACGCATTGTTAGGTATAGCTGGGAAAGCGCATGCCTCTTGACCTTCAAGTGGGTTTCTTCTTTTTGGCTTTCTCTTCACCTTTGGCCAAAGAACACTTATAAAACATTTACGGACTTTTTTCTTCCACTAAACAATAAGGTCGGGTCAGGTTTGGGAATTTCGCATTGTGGAATTTGCGGCGAAATTTGATGTTTTTTCTCAGTCAGTTTTACTTAATCGGTGATCACAATAGGCTGCCATCCTCGATGACAATGAAATTCGGATTACTGTGGCACACGCATGTAAGTGGAAAATAGAACAACACGTGTAGTCTGCCTTCAATTGTTATGTTAATGCAGAATTCAGTCAGTTGACCCGTAGTACGAGATGACGTCTGTGCTTCTTGCATATATACTAGTACATGTAACTTGTATCAGCCACAGAGCACATTGCAGGATTATCTCAAGTAGTTTCCGAGAGGCCGAGGCTGGTGCCAGGTCGTTGTAAACAAATTTAGCATCATCTTTTGTCATGATACTAAATGAAAGGGGTTTTATTTAGTGTATAGTCAGCAAGTGGTCGATGCAGTTTACCTGAATTTTTTTAACCAATGGTTTCTCCAGACCTTAAATTGGTGTTAGGCGGGGGTAATAACCGTTTTATAAATTTGTTAATGAAGGAAATAATTAGTTCTGTCAAACGTATGGAGGTGGACTGGGAGTGACCTGGCAACTTCTCCCGTAATTAGTGTCGGCTACCTCCACATATTTAATGCGGTGCATGGACTGGAGCAGACGAACAAGTGACATAATAGTGCTATTAAAAATGCCGTAGGAAACTAGGGTCATGACCACAGATAGGCCCTTTAGTTATAACGAACATTTGCCACACTGTACAGTTTTCTCACATCTGCCCCCGTAGTAATGCCTACCTAACCTGCGGTTGTTTCGACAATTCAAATTTGAGAATTGAAGTTTTTTGTAAATTATTTCTTTGTGCATTATTTCGAAAACTTAAGATGCAATCACAAGGTGTTTCTGAAGTCTATTTAACAATAAAACACGAAACACAGCTAAGAATAGTTTAAAAGTGGACATGGCTTCGCAGGTATGACAGGAAGTTTTGATTTCTTCCTGAATTCAAATCAGTTGATTTAATTTCCTTCTAGGAAGACTTGGGGGGAGGACGGAAGCCTTCAGTGATAGATTCAACCAGTTGTTGACCTGTTGATGGAGTTCTTCTCCATCATTTTCTCCATCCATTTATTCACAAAGCTGCTAATTACCGCATCGTAATTAAAAGCTTTGAATCGTTGGCGACATTTTGTTGGTGGGATCTGCGCTTCAGGTGCCATCAAGTGTCCGTTAAAACTATTGTGTTCAGTAACCGGTAAATTGTAATCCCGTAGAATCCCTGTTGATGATTTTTTATCCCCGCAACGATTTCAGCGCCATCTGTGATGTATGTCGTGCAACCAAAAAGGCAATCGCTTGTAATTTCGCCGAGTATCGCATAGTTTGCCAAACTCAGATTGGTGGATTTCGTACAACTACATGCAAATGGTGTAAAAATTCCAGGCACGTTACGGGCAGTCTAAATACTCGTGTAGGTGACTTATGGGGGGTCATTTCCACGCTCGAATTTTGACTTTGCCTCCATTGAAGTCAATCTTAATCTTGATTGCAATTTGAACGCTTGTTTCCTATAGGTGCGATTGTCTAAATTGGTACCCTTTTACTGATTTCCATTTACAAGGCCAAAGGGGTCCAAAGAAAGCAGCAGTTGTGAAGCAAAGGTGTGCCCAAGCGTACCGTTTGTTTCGCCAATGCTTCATTTTTATTTTTCGGAATTGTCCCACACAAATACCTGCCTGCGTACCTGTAGACCTTGTAGCGCATTTACGATTTGCAAAGCCCATATGGGTCAAATGCGTGAGGACCGTTATCGGCCGTGGGTGGGGGGGGGTTATAATGGGAGGCGTGCAAGTGCATTTTCAGCTTAGTAAGTAAGATGCTATAATTGTAACATAAGGACACTCTTAGACTTAATTAGCGCTTAAGAAGTTCATGAGCAGTTCATTTGCACTAGCTAATAAAAATGTTCTGTTGGAATAACAGGGTGATCATAAAATACCACGAGAATAACCCTCATTATCCTCATTACAGTTACAATCATACATTAGAGTCCCTTGCATAGATTCCAGGAAGTTTTGTAATGATGGTAGGACTTCATGGTAATTAACCCTGTATTTAGACAAAAAAATCGGTCTGTTAAATATTGTCCAGAACTTAGTTGATGACCTAAGTCTTGCTTATGTGGGAACAGCTTACAGTACACTGTACATTTCATAAAAAGTAGATTCTGCATGACAAAATTCTTGAGAGAAAACACAGCTTTGTATAAAAATGTAAAATTACCAGGTCGATTAATGGAAGTTAAAATTCTAGTTGAAAAAAAAACGATTCTTGGATTAATATTATTAGTAGGCGTCCTCTTTTATAATGAAAGTTAAGTTTAGAAACATACAATGTATAGCATTTGTTACGGTATACGTTAGATGACCTGACGAATCTTATAAAAGGTACATGTACATGTACATGTATATAAGCTCTGTACAATACTGTATTAAGGATTGCATTTTCAGAGCGTTTTTCAAAACTTCCCAATACGGTTCTACATGTAATTCTTGCAATCATGTACTTGTTGCTGTAGGGTGGACATCTAGCATTTTCACGCCTACAGTACGAGTCACCTTAACCTTCTCTTAACCAAATGCCCATCAGAATATCAACATACACAAAATATTTTTTCATTGATTTTAGAGGTCACATGGGTGTGGTCTGTCGTGTTGACGTCATGTAAGTGCTAGTTAACGGTACATTGTATTACTATATGCTTTTTATTGGCTTTTCCACTGCCGTTGGAACGTTATTGAACTACCGGTCTGGGCATTCCAGAAGGCAACTCGCAATTAATTGTCATTGTACAAGGGCAAAACATTTACTTTTATTAAAATGACAAACGTGTATTAAGGGTAGGGTTGTGAGCATTGAAAGCCAGCTTAAAACAGGAATGTTTTTTATTCATTCGGAACATGCCTTATCTACATTATGATACCGAGCCTTGTATTAAACGCAGGTAAAACTTAGAAATATACATGTACAAAATAACGATTGTAGTGTACCTTGCACCATCACCTAGTAAAGTGTGCTTCTTATAATGGCTGGTAGGTTACCGGTGATTGCCTGATGGATAATTCTTGAAATATACAGTACAATGTTGTCGACCATTGGATAACGGTCAATTAAATCTGTTACCACAACAACTGTTACTTTTTCATAGGTGAATCTTATGATGAAAACTTGTTTAGTTCTTACATGTATTTCAAACTGGAGCAAATGCTTCAGCCGAAACGCTTTAATGGTTGACAATTAATGCTCAATTTCTGTTAAGTGTGTTGAAAACTTTCATGTACAATATAGGTAAGATGAAAAAAAATGAAATGTTCCAGCTGTAGCATCTGCTGATCGAGCTCAGCAAAGTGAGGTGAGGCATACTCGAAATTTTCAATTCCCAGCATGACAGCAATTTACCTCTGGAAAAAAGTGTATCAATCTGAGCGAAAATAGGGTCAAGGATTGACTTTCTGGACGTGTTTGGAGGACAAACTAGATTCAAATCGATGTAAAATAGCTTCTAATGTAGGATTGTAATCAGAAGGGAGGCCATTTGAGCTGTTACACCTGCGGGCTAAACGGTGAATTCGCAATGGAGTTGTTATCAGATTCACAATTGGCGCATTACAAATGCCCGATGATAAGACCCCCATTAATTCGATCTTACCAAAGCAGCAGGAATTAATTTCTATCTTGTCTCGCTTATGCCCAATTGTAGATTTTTTATAAGATTAGTTCGTCTTATTATTGATGTGGTTTCTGCCTATACCAGTGGCCACTCCATTCCTATTAATAGAATTACAGGAGAATTTACAGGAGATACAGGAGAAATACAGGAGAATTTACAGGAGATACAGGAGAAATACAGGAGAAAGGCAGAATTTTAATAGCAAAGCTTAACATTAGCTCGATAGGGGTTGGAATTCGAGGATAAATAGGGGCAGAATTTAGGGCTTTCTATACCTGTTTTGCATGTTTTATTTTTCTATATCTTATTTTTGCAACGAATTCTCTGGTATTAATAAATGCACGTAATGTGCCTTAATGTGAGAAATGAAAATATGGGTAATGAGCATATACTGTATGGTGAATTACAGTACACTGTACACTGTATATACAGGGCTTACATGTAATCACAAATTGTCCGCAAATGGACCTATATCTCCATATAATTTGTCCTTAGATATGCACATACTGTAAGTGTATGGTTTATCTAATTTCATACATATCACTATACAATTGCACATGGACATGCCCACATGCCTACAGATACTTTGTATATCATCCAACATATCTATTTACTGTAGTTATATTGTGTCCATTCCGAGAGTAATTTTCCCAGTAGTTGGTATTAGTAAAAGTATAGATATAGGCATATACAGAAGTTATATTGCATTGGCACACACTCGAGTATAAAATAAAATTAATGAAATCACTAACATCAATGAATTATACTGGTATTTAAATATTTATTGATCTAATTAAGTATTGACTAGTTTGGCAATTAAATAATGACTTGTATTAATCATGGCCCACAACTATCATTACAAATAATTGTTTAATGAGGTTTGCTTATTTGAAAGGCTGAGTAGCAAACCTGATACATGTATTAGATGCATTATATGATATGGCAAAAATTATATATGACAAATAATATGTGACCATGCACTTATGCAGCCATATATGGCCATATTCAACTTTCCCATCCATATGAAAAGTATTTCATAGAAATAAACTTAATGAATGCAGCGTTCACGTTTTCATGGCAGTTAAGACGGAATAATTAGTGTCCTAATTAGGCCTAGTCAATGTAGTTAGCATTTCGTGAAACGGGATTATCGAAAGGTGCAATTATTCTTTCAAACGTTTCTGGTTCTCCGTCATTGTTTTTCGATAATGTCCAGTTTTTTTAACCTTTACATGTACACTGTATATTAATATTTCCTCCTCATATCGGCATCATGTTTTGACCTACTTTTTCCGAAAATTAATTGTCTCCTTGAAAGTGGAAAAATTGATTTTTTACGGGAAAAAAACTAACATGTGCCGTTACTTGGTGATAAATCAGATCGAACCGTGAGTCGGTAGCACGTTGCTTTGGGCAATGCACTTATCTTGGCATGTTGATAGATGTTATTGATACGTCTCTTTGCCATTTCCTGTATGGATTAGACGTATGGTGGCATGTTCATTTTTCCACAAATATTTACAATTTTAGTGTTTCTGTCTTATCATGTATGTTTTTCCTAACATTTTAATCACAGAATGGTACCTTTTGAATAATTCAAAAATTTCTCTTGACTCTCCCACCTTTCCAGGTCTGCTGAAACCATGGAGAGCTTCGGTGTTTCCTCGTTTGCAAAGTCCTAATAAGAAAATATTAAAACAAATGATAACTTCTGTATATATATAGATAAAACGAGATATCTTAATTTATGGGCAGGCGTGGTCATTACAGATTAGACTAATTAAAAAATGTTCTTAATTGTTTCTGTGGGCAGCAGGTTGTATCGCGTACCTGGCTCTGGCTTGCCTTGAAATGAGCGTGCACATTTAGGCTACACGTATTTCCTGCTTTTAGCAAGAAAAGATGGCCGTCAAATGAATATTCAGAAAAAAAAGTATAATACCGTTAATAGAAAATTTTCTGGTTTGGGAAAGGGAATAAGCGTTCTTTAATTGAAGCATTCACCCAAATAACGTTGTAAACCACATAATCAATTTGTACTGGAGAGAAAAGAACTGGTTTCCTAGTGCTTTCTATGCAAAACTCAAAGTTTAAGCAATAATATGGTGATTTCTATGGGATAGAACCAGAAATTAACCAGACTATCTCATCGTAGATGTTGATTCAATCCATATTCTACCTTAATATCACTTTTGCCAAAATTGTGACATGGCTACAACGTTATTCGGGTGAGTGTTTATCAATTCTTGAAAGTTTAGGTTGGACCACTTATCAAATCATGTTTAATGAAAGTTTAATCGTGCGTTAATTGAAACAAAAGCGAAAAAAGTCATGGTTGGTGTATGCAAACTAGCAAGTGGGCCAGAAGTTAGACGACAGAAAAAATATTTTACAAGGTTGGAAATACCAGACAACAACGAAATCGGCAAATTACAGTATAAAACTAATGAAAATCAATCTCTACATAGTATTGTAGGAAACCAGCATAAGTAATGGAATAGTGGGTGTTCACGTTATAAGGGGTTATACAAATTCATGGAAAGCATTGATGGCAGAAATAAAACCAATGATTATGCAGTGTAGTTAGGGTATGCCTAAGTAGAAACACAAGATAACATAAGGAAACGAAAGAATGGGCCAAGCTTAGTGAAAAAGCAAACTTAAATGGGCAGCACTGGCAGCACACAGATACAAGCTTGAACATTTCTGGCATTTACATGCAGATTACTTCGCAGAATTGCAAGGAGAATGGTACGAGCCTTTTTTTGTAACTGAGATAATACCAAATCCCACATTTGGAATTGAATGCATTTTAGTTCGCCTGAAACCCTGGCCGATCTACAAAAAGCAATTTGTTGTTGGATGAATGTGCTTTTCGAGGTCTTGAATTTCTTTAAGCTTTCTCTTCGAATTCCATGCCATTGTACATGTAATTCCTGATACAAGTTCGATTCGAGCCAAGGAAAAATCTTTTATATCATTTTTATTCAGCTAGGCCAATATTTAGGTTAATGTTGCCTTTTTACGAAAGTGTTACCGGCGTCCTGAATCGTGCTCGAATTAAGCTCACGCTCTTTTAATTTATGCTCGCTAGCCCAAATTGAGATTATGGTGTTCGTGTGTATAGTATTCGGCTACATCTCGGGGGCTATGGATGAAAACTTGCTAGCTATTCGCTGCCTTATTGTGCCTTTATTCGTTTAGCAAATCAAATTAATCTCCGGTTCTGATGCATGGGAAAAGTTAACTCCAAGCAAGATTTTCTAACTGGTTTTGCCTTAATCTTGGCGATGAAAAGTGGATGACATTGTGAATAGCCCGCTGAAACGGAAGTTACCTCCAAAACTCACGTTGCCCAAAAGCCATGATAAGATTGATGATAATTTTGAGAAAATAGTGCCACGCTTGAGAAGATGTGAAGTCTGGCTGTGTTCCACTTGAATCATGGTTTAATTTGTTCAAGTTTAAAATCCTTAATAGTCATTCGTAGGAACGTTACTGTAAACAGTTGTTAGTGAATCTTTTTTAAAAAATTTACCTGCAAGAAAAGCATGTATTCATATTATTGTTTGGGAATATACCACTATCGATTTTAGTGATTACTCCCTGTGAAACAAATGCAATCAAATTTTAGTTCTACCTTTCTTCAAAATGTCTTTAAGTTTTTCTCAATTACATGTCATTGCTTTAATCAGGCCAGGTCTTCGTCCGTATAAAGCACAGGAATGCCTTTAGCCACGATCCTCAAATTCATTTAGCTTCGGTTTCGCCAACGAATTGGGTTCAATAAAATTGACGAAGATTTCAAATGCAGGAAAATTACTCATACTTCCAACACATTGTGTGCCATAGACAGCCAATAAGATTCAAGAGATCGGAGGTCTTTGCCAAACGATTCAAAGGAATCCAGCAAGCTTCATTACAATCTTTGCAGACGTGGATGGCAGTATTCACTTCCTAGTATTCATTCTGAATTTCAATTCGTTTCTTCCCTCAAAATATATTTTTTCTTCGTGGAATGAGGCTGTGTTTGTGACCTTTCGTTTGCTTTACGTCGGCTTGTTTGAACATGGGAAACAAACGGTTCCTGGTCCATCCTCCCTCAACTCGTAGGGTGTGGGTCACAGCAAGGTCAAAGTTCGGGCGGGTCGGCCACGACCTGCCATCCCAGCTGGCACTTGAACCCTGTGGGAAACAACGGACCAAAATCCGGAAGGCTATTACCGATGATAATAACACTCATTTAACATTACATGTATCACGAGCTGGAATGGGGAGTGGGGAAAAGAAACGGTACTTCACCAGTTTTGGTTCGATACTTTTTACATAAGAAAACTGCCTACATAAATTGGCAATATTTTTTATGTCGAATACATGAATTGTAATTTGATGCATGTGCTGTGTGTACTGCATGTCCCAGCGTGATAAGCAGTCTAACCAGGTTGGAAAACCAGGTTGAACCAAACGACCACGCACAACACATTTTGGCATTCCATGTAAGTGTTTTTCAAATAAGTTTAGGGTATTTTTTCTCCAGAGAAATGTGACTTTTTTTCTGTCTGCCTGATTTCATACGCCAACCTTTTGATCGGTTTCGAAAGCAAGTCCATTTGGAATAAAAAGTGTTTGTGCCGCCACTCTCCTGTTTTATTGTTATTGTTGTGTTGGTTATAGTCGAAACCACTATACTCGTTTTAAGGGTCAATAAACTATGCAGTGCGTTCTCTCCATATGGTTAGCCATGCACCGATCCATGTAATCGAGCCATTTGCACTTGAGGCGCGCCATAATTATAGCATAACGAAATCGTGATAAGTATCACTGCTTATAGCAGAAGCTGGGGTACCTGTTCAGATCAATGCAGTTTGTATGCGAATTTTTTGTACATTTTCCGAATTTTTTGGTTCTCCAAATGCTGTTATAGCTCGAATGTAGCTCAAAAATGGGCGAAAATCAAGTTGAGTGTCCTTTTTTTGGCAAGATCTGCATAAGTACCTGTACGTTTGGAAAACCCTACTAACACATTGGTAATCTTGTAGCCACTCTGCTGTAGCATTTGTGGTTCGACGAGCTTTAATAATGAGGATGTTACATTTATCGAGGAGAATAATTGAAAGATTGGCAAAATGTGACGTTAAATGTAATTTTATTCCTTGATTTTGATAATTTTTATAGATTATGTTTTTTAGTATAACACTTAACACAGTACATGTATATTATAGATACTTCATTTAAAATTTGCATTTATTGATCTGTTGATAGCCTATGCAAATCGAGAACGTTTTTACTTGTGTACTTAAATGTAATGTTCGACTGTTAAAACGTTATCTTAAGTGCACGACTGAATTAGCATAAAATTAATACATGTCTTCATTTCATAATTTGCACACATTCGAATATATCTAATGGTAATATCCTCATAAAAATATTAGCTGCTGTCTGATAAAAATCAAAAGGTGTCGTTTCGTAAAAGCACTAGTGCACTTTTTCCCATGTCATTTCTAGGGAAACTCCAGGTGAAGTAGCTGACCTAATTGTAATGCCCGCCTTATGTAAAATTCACAGCCATGATACTAAATAGTATCAGTCGATCACAATCGATCGTAAATGCATGTATGCCTTTTTTGTGTGCAAATGTTGAGAAGATTCTGAACGTGTTTGTGCGCGGTTTTATGACGTTAATGAACTAATTTGCAAGAACAGAAGGCTATTTCGAGAGGAAGGAGCACGAAATAGAAGTTGACTCTTGTTTCTGCTCAGGTTCAAATCAACATTTGTTGTATGGAATATAACGAACTACAAAAAATTAAAAGTGCTCCATATAGTAGTAATTCTCCAGGATATTCTGAATCGTTGTTCATGCACCGTGTTATCTCACAAATTCTTCAGTTCGTCCCTTCTAATGTGTGTCTTGTAAGTCACATTAACTAAACCTTTTTGACACCCTGTAATTTTCACCTTTGTGAAGCGAATTAACATTAGGCGAATTTAGCAAATGCGCCGTTATTGGTATGCATCAAAAAGGTGAAAGCTCGTGCATTCAAGAAGCTTCGGGTGCTGCTAAAAGGTGGTACATTCTAAATTGACCATCTTGGAAATTATGTATGCTTATGAAATGATACGTAGTGAACGAGTTCGACGGTTTGCTTTCGTTCAGCGTTGTCTAAAGAATGATTTATTATACTAACTCTTGGAAAAGGAAGTTTTGCCAACTTTATTTTTCAACACGAGAAGCCTTTGTCGAATCGTGCGTTAGCGTTTTCCAAGATGGCGCTCTTCATGGCTCGTAAAAGCTGAAGAGGGGTTTTCAACTTCGCGTATCTACGATGTGCTGCTCGTTGTTTCCGTGCTTATGTTTCGTGGAAGTGCTTTCGCTTTCACCCCTGTTGTTGGCCCTCTTGATGCCCCTCTACGGTTCGCTTTTCGGCTCCTATTCCGTGCTTAGAATGTCTCTGATTCTATACTGTTACATCATTTGTAACCATTTGCTCGCGAAACAGCTGGTGAGCCTCGACCCTACTTGCGTTCTACGGTTGACCATTGCCTGACCTTAACCTTTCCTGTGTTTTTATTTCAGGGTGTCATCGGCCCTTGCATGTCCGGCCTGGCCTTTGCAATGGTTTCCACTGTGCATTTTGCCATCATGCCGACGCCTGCTTTGTGGTTCTACGAAACATGTCTGTGGCTCGCCGAACCCGTACTGCAGACAGTGGAAATTTTAATGGTAAGCCCATGCTGTGTAAAGGAAATTTTAGATGCATTACATATTATCATCGTCGTTACAATTCGTATGTCCCCATTTGTTTCGTTGATCTCTACAAAATTGTGCTCCTATCGTTTGTTGGAAATTTGCTACAAGGTCACAGATTATGCAAATTTATGTTCCACTGGTGAAATTGCAGCCGCATTTCTTAAAGACGTAAGCGCCATAACCAAGCGCATTCTGTTTAAAAGGGTACCCTCTATGTACCCTTCCCATCGGGGGACAATAAAATATGATGGGTGATGGTAACTTTGATCAAACCATTTGCGAATTGACAAGCAGGACTGAACTAGGTATGATTGGCTAATGTCAGCAACGTAACCACTGGGAAGCAAATGATACCAGAAACCGCCATAGGTTAAATTTTTTGATACAAAACCTGAATCGCAAATGATGACGTCATTATTCGCTAATGGTGACCCCGCGAAGATAATGACATAATTTAAAGACCTTTCGATTATTCCCGCGCTAAACCAGCAATTCAATTTCTTCGTAAAGTGGAGGCTCAAGTGGTCGAAGGCTGAACTAGGGGAAAGTAGTACGGCGCATTGACGCCTGACCTTTTTCAGCTTGAATTCTTTCGTCTCAAATGGCGCCCTTTTCAAGAATTTCTTCCAGAATGCGACTCTCCCCAATGGCTTCAATAAAGCCAACATCCATAAAGAACTGATGACCCCGCTATACATTCGTTTAGCTATGCTTTGTTCAACGAAATTCTGTTTCGTACAGTTGTATAAGTGTTTGATTGAGCCAAACAAAAATGGCAGATAATTGAAACCCACATGGAACTTGGATTGATTTCAGCATGCCAAGTGTTCCCTTGCTCAACATCTTCATAGCAACATAGTGATGTTTAGAATTTCGCAGTTCATTTATGAAAAGTAATACTGGTGTTTTCTTTTCCGCAGATTGTGCATATCACCATGAGTACGAGCTCATGGATCATGGAATTCGACCAGGAACATTCCCCAGTCGGCAAAGTAAGTGGCACTCGGTACTGCAAATGCAGGTCTGAACAGTACGAATTTGTCATGTTCATACGTACAGAAAAATTAGGGAAATGTTGTAAATTTTATCATGCGGTAAAGCCGTGTTTTTCCGCTAAACTACTTGAAACCACCATTGTGTGATGGGTGAAAATCAGATCTTGACTGGCTCGAACAATTATCCCCAAACATTGCTCTTTCGTTCCCCGAAAACGAATTATTTACCAAATACAAGTGGTTCTTAAATGCATATACAGTTGTAATTTATTGTGTACGCCTTGGTTTTTTTAGAATGCTATAGGTCAGTCAGTTTCAGTAACATCAGGGCAGGCAGAATTTAATCAGACAATTTAACCATTTCTAACCATTGGATATTATTTTTCACATAACAATCGTTGTATATGTCAGTACCCAAAGAAAAACAACTTTTATCCAATTAAGATTAATTTACCCAGGTATTGGGGACTACAGCGACGCGAAAATGACGAAAATCTTCCAAATTCGCTGTAGCCATCATCC
>JAQFYZ010001882.1:0-20111 GCA_034695085.1 Cylindroiulus punctatus
ATGTTAACAAAAAAATTATTTTTATATGTTGATTAGGAAAGGAGAAATTGTTTCTGGAAATTTTATGCAGGGTGTCCGCTATGTCACAACGCACTTTCAATGGGCCTTAATTCCACCCACATATAGGAGGATAAATAACCATGCACTTCAAATGTACACAATATATATATATATGTATATTCAATTTGTCTGGTATGCAAGAATGACATTACCTATCCTAGCTCAAAATTTACTGCTTTTATTTATTGTGTGGATTTTTTTCATCTTCTGTGTTTATCCAACCCTGACCTAACCTAAACTAACCAGAAAATGCAACTTCTTTATTTAGCTGCCTTTTTTTTTAGCTTACTAGCCAATATGAGACGCCCACTTTCTCATAGTTTCTATGCTGAAGAAGAGGAGCAGCAGGACAAACATTAGTAAAACCAAAATAGATATATAGAATTTAAACATTATCCGATCTACTGCGAATCAAACTAAACACATACATGTACAGGAGTACGCAATGGGTCCCACGTGACCAGTTTAAAACATGCAGGATTCGTTGAAATCTTCAGAATTTGATGCAGGTTTCAACATTTCCGATAAGGCAATCTTGCTAAACTTAAAGGAAACAGTGAGGAAATTGCTATAAACATGTAAAGCGAAACACCATAAAAGGCAAGGAAAATCAACACTGCATGATAAGCTTATGCACATCTTCGAAAGTATCTTTTTCCAAACATTATCCAAGTTCAACGTTAGCATCTGGAAATGCAAAACATTCGACAAAATATCCCATGATGCAACTGACCAGGTAAATATAATATAATAACTGTTTTAAATATTTTAAATATTCAAAAATCATCATGGCATAGATACAACATACCTCGGAGAAGAGTTGATGGATATGTTTGCGTTCCTAATGTCATTTGTGTTGGTAACAACAATCTCATCAAGTGGTAAGTAAACACATATCATGCTGTGATAATGTTATGATAGTTTTCGATTGCAACATGTAATTTTTCGTTTACAACACGTACATGCACTCCAGTGGTACCAAAGGTTTTCATAAGTATGAAAACCGAGGCTGTAAACCAGACTTGTGGTCACCCATTACATCTGCAATGTGCATTTAATTCAAGTGGAAACTGCACCTTCCAACGAAACGGATCAATGGTCACTTTGAATGGAAGATATTTCGTCACGACCATTAACCAGACCATCGAAAACGATATCATAACGAACTGCTTGCTTTACACCACCGAAGCAAACTATTTAGATGTTGGAAACTGGACCTGTGGGACCCCAGCCAATGATGTCCACGAGGGAATGATTTCAGAAAACATTTCAGTTCATGTGCATCAAGCCATTAATGGTGGGTCAATAGCGTTGCACAATTTTTGATTTTTATTAGTTGATTTTAAATTATCTTTAATTAATAATAGGATCCAAATGTGACCCATCTTTGGCAATAGAAGCAGGACATAACAGTAAGTTGTATGCAAATTATGTCACTGAGAAAGTATTCCATTTTCAATATTAGATCAAAACGCATTCTGGCCTTGGACTTATATGGCTAATGATATATTTTTGATATATTTGATAATGAATTTTCTCAACTTTTTTCAGGCATTACAAACGACACCTGGTACATCATAGGTGGCGTCTTATCGACCCTTGCATGCACATGCACCATTATAGCAACAATTTTAATTTGCAAGAAAAGACAAAAAGGTATATTAAGAAATGGGATTCTTACCTTCATTTTAAGTCTTTTCAAAGGTTTTGATACATGACAGTAATTTTAAAACACTGTTTGATTAATTTAGCAAAAAGACAACAGTCCATCAACAGTGTTCATGCGTAAGTAGGATCGTTTCATTCATTCACACTATGTTTACGTGCAAAGTTTAAGATATCATAATTCAAGTAAGTCATGCATGTGAACCCGTTCGAACTCAATTCACTTGGATTGAGTGCACAAGTGCATATGATTCGAGAATCGGCAGGGGACGGGTTAATTCAAGGTACCTCAAGCCAAGGAAGTAAAAGTCGTTGCAATAACATGAAACTCACAGTAGTGTTCAATTTGATTAATTTACTTAACAAATTTCCAACTGTCAGTAAATAACTGCAGTACTTGCACTGATGCTTGTGCTAAGTCAGTCAAACCCTTAAGAAACGGTTCTAATTCACAAATACCTGCTAGTCTCACGTACTATACGCATTGACAAGTATGGCTAATTTTTTACAGATATGATGAAATCGATGAAAATTTCCTATCAGCTCCTCCATCTTTGGCACTGCAAATTGGAACAACAAACACCTTGATTCCAATAACAGATGAAGACGGTTACGAAATTTCAGTAACCGATGTCAGATCACCAGCTGAATTCAATGACGTTTACAGATTGGTGGCAATTTACCAGCCAAAAGACCATCACCGGCATTATTCGTACATCTCAAACATTCCAAATGACACAGGGTCGAGGATATCCCATAATGAGCGAAGGAAAACACTCACTCCACCTCATCAGTACCAAAACATTACTTATAATAAGTGGAGTCCGATTTTTCAATTAAAATAAATATTGGTTACCAAAAGTATCTGCTTAAAAAGCCCAACAGTCGTAATACTTGTACAGACTGTTCGAACAATTTTAAACCTTGAAATTCTGAAATATTTAACTTTAAAAGATCTGGTTTAACTTGTTTTGACTTCGTATTTTTTGTCTGACTTGTATTCTGACAGAATGCTTCTTTAAAACAAGTCAGACAAAGAACACAAAGTCAAAACAAGTTAAAACAATTTTTTAACACATACCACATTAAAAAGTTTAAAGCAATACTTTTTTAAACATCATATTATCATTAAATAAAGGGTGGAAAACTGGATTTTTTAAATAATAACTTATATTTACAGAATAATACATGTATGACAATAAACTCGTGCTCTGCAATCTTCATCACATTATTTTGATTTAAATAAGTAAAACAAATGGACAGAGGTCCGGAACATCGAGTGTTTTACTTGCTTTTCAAAAGCACACGCAAACTTAGGCGAGTATATTTTCAAAACATTTTCGTTTAAAAAAAATCGTTAAGCTGCGCTAACTCCCTATCAACAGTCTAAATGATCAAAAATAAACAGATTGTTCATGAATATCACCACTTCCAAACTGCAGACAAAACCCCTATTTAAATATCATACTGGTCTGAAGGTCATTCTCATCAAATTTCAGATCCCTAGCTTATCAATATTTGAATTCATGTTAGTGATAATAACCACATGATGACATCCACATCTTTTGAAAGTTTACTGCCCGCAATGAAAGTTTAATAATAGAATTGAAAACGAAACGCTAACTGTATCTGAATTTATGAAGTACTGGCCATTTCAATTATACCAATTGATACCACACTGACCATTTCAACTGAAGATAAAAAAATCATGTACGAATGACTGATGGATTCGTTTCTGCTTGTTATGTTATTTACAGCAGTTGCAGTATCAGTTCCACAAGGTAAGTTGTCTACTGCATGTTATAATGTTTTTCTATTTCATTTGCATACATTTGCACTTATGATATCCCAACATAAGCAAATTAGTGCATAATTATATCCAATTAACCAAATATCTAGACTTCAGAAACGAATTATTCTAAATCATACTGAGAATTATGAAGGAATGAACCAAAGTTCATTTCAAAACTGAATTAAATTACAATTTTTGCAACTATACTTCAATGTGCACAAATGCAACCATCAACACTTCATGAAATTCTTCATTTTATTCCTACATTCAAACAAGATCTACCAGCTTAGTTGCAGTATTTCTTGTGTTTGCACCTGGATTCGTTTCAATGTTTATATACTCTGTACATTTTGTAATTAG
Organism: Cylindroiulus punctatus; assembly: GCA_034695085.1. NCBI lineage: Eukaryota > Metazoa > Arthropoda > Diplopoda > Julida > Julidae > Cylindroiulus > Cylindroiulus punctatus. The sequence continues at coordinate 3,878 of JAQFYZ010001882.1, forward strand.
GCAAACAACGTTGCTGGCCATCATCAGATAAAAGTGTTAAGGATACCAACAAACACTTATGTCTTATTGAAAAATCGAAAGATGCCACAGTGATCTGTGGCAAGTCCTTAATACTGAGTTGCACATTTCGGTCATACACCAAGAATGTGAACTGTGCTTATTGGAAAAAAGAGGAGGAGATACACACAACCGACACCATCAAACTTGACAATCACACCACTTCGTGCTTACTAAACATTTCTGAAATTAAGTTGGAACATGATGGCAAATGGACGTGTGGCACAAAAGCAAATGACGATCAGGAAGGGGTTTTAGCAAACATATCAGTGAAAGTAATTCCACCTGATGGTACGTTGACATACATCTTGAACATTTATTGACATCGTGTTGCTCATTTGGGATGTGTTTACAGGCTCGCAATGCGCCGCCCCTGCTGCTTCCAAAGGTAAGTTCAAGTGTTTGTACTTAGGGCATATTTGTTGTCTTGAGATTTGATACAAACAATGATCAATTTTTATGACAGGGCCACCACTTGAAGATAAAAACTCAACTGCAGGTCAAGGCACAATGTTTGACTCATATTTTGCACATTTGCACTAAAAACCACCCAACAAATTATTTCTGTCATTTTCAAATTGCAGGCATAAGCAATAGTACCATGTTTATCATCATATGCGTGATAGCAGTTGTAGTAATTTTGTTCGCCGCCATCAAGACGATCACGTGGTTAATGAAACGATCCAAGATTCGCAGATGTGAGAGAAGATCCAAGAAACGTATAATATATAATGTTTTATATTATGCAGTATATGCTACAGTATAGTCTCAGCTGCAAATGTGCACGTAGTCCTGTTGAATTTAATCCTTTTTTACCTAACCTGATCTAAACCACCATAACGATGTATAATTTGACTGCCCCTAACCGCCAGGCAATCTCTGTCAGCCTACAAGTCATTAGGAGAAGCCCACATTGAAAGATTCTTTGCTCCAAATGGGAGCAAAAATTTCTTTGAGGCAATCCTTAACCGTTTTAAAATGTGTTAAAATTGAAATATACTTCATAAGTTTAACTTGATTTACATAACCCGAATTTCATTCCATGGCTTTCCATGATCAGCAGACCCCCTATTTATTGGTGTACTAAAAGATTACCCATTTTGACTTTTTTCCTTTTTTTCTCCAGCTGAAAATCCAGCAAAAAGCCAACATGAGTAAGTACAGACACAAGGCATAACCAACGATTTTTGAAATAAATAATTCATACGTGGTATTTTAAAATTTTCTCCATTTTCGTAGATACGAAGAGATAGATGAGAACAATATTTTGCCTTCAACTGGATTACAGTTGGTGGAAACGTGCGTCCCAACGGCGCCCAATTATGAAGAAACAGCTTCCAGAGTTGGAATATTTGACCAAAAACATCCATCGAATTGGAATGACAAAGAAACGTGTTGCCATGGTTACGAACAGCCCATACTAAGGGGCGGTTCCGGTCCAAAGATAACACACCAAATCCAGAGAAATTCGATCAACTGCCAAAATGCCATTACACTTAAAAACGTGCCTACCCTGACAAGAAATTCGTGCTTGTCTCACGATTATCATAATATGTAAGAGCATGTTTAATATGAGCAAGGTGACTGTGTCAATTTCACAATTCAAATTCACGAAATAAAGCAAAGCGGATATTTGTATACAAAATGTGTTACATTAACTTATAAATTTTGGACATAAACTATGCAGCAACAGCTAAGCCAATCCCAAACAGGCTTACAGGGGTTCACAAAAAGTGTTTCCATAATTGTAAAGTTGACAATTATTGCAATTATTTATACATTGCAATATTTCATTGATGGTGTAGAAGGGAAACTTAAGACTAGAAAAAACATTAGCTTCGAATAGCGTAACGTAGATATAAATATTTCTTACTCAAACGACTCTAAAGCAACAAATCTAAGATCAAATTAATGAAAATTACTGTCTATGTAACAAGTCTTTCCGACATTTTGTTTACATGGCGTAACATACATAGTCTTTACATTGTAGATAAAAATAAATAACTTTCATTTCATGCTTAATAAAAATTTATGAACTTGAAAACCGTGCTATTCAACTCAATTCCCGAATATGAGTAAGTAAATGCCATGTGCATTGTCGTATCCATGGCAGCTTTTCAAATTCCATAACTTGAATAAAGATGTTATGCAAAAATGCCATGTTTAAAACACGAGAGCTTGCAGTGATTGCGCATCTTCAGGGGCTATTTCATACAAACTTTGAGAGTTTGCACTTGTGCATAGACTAGCATAATTCCAAAACCTCCAACAATTCGTTTTTATGAATGTATTTAAATGTAGGCGTTAATATGTATTAATGCCCGAAAACTACTATCAAAATGTCTACTACAACGGTAATACGCAAACACTGCAAAACACACAATAAAACGCAAATAATCTTATTGACTGCCGAATGGTGAAGTAATAAACGATAAAAACTGATAATAAGTGCATACAATGTGTGCGTATTGAAAGTTTATTCATGAACTAATATGTACCAATTGAACCAATCAAGAATTTAAAGTCAAAATAAACGAGCAATTCCAGGCAAGCCTACATGCTTCATTAGCTGCTGCAATAATGGTAATAATGGACCGGAAACTTTGGAAAAGGTTTGAAATTGTCAGGAATATACTTTATTTTATATTTTCATTAGGGTATTGGTTGGAAGGAAGGGCATAATCAATGGATCTAACCTTGTTTCTGGTAATATATCTGGTTGGCGCAGCATTCAACATACACGGTATGTAAACCATACTCGGCTTGTTCACACATATAGAATTATAATAAAATTAATTAACTTATTTTTATTGTCTGGTAGGCATTTTCGCACGGAGTACAGATCATGGCATACCAGTTAGAGAAAAACTCGATGTGGCTTGTGACCGTTCCTTCACAATCAACTGCATTATAAATTCCAGTGATGAGTGCACTTGGAATCGACATGGAACATTTGTAAAGTCAGGAGATAACAGATATTCATTCAGAAATGAATCGTTACAGGATGGTTCGACCCTCTGCCTGTTTTCCTGTTCACAGGCTGATAAAATAGACGGGGGACAATGGACCTGTGGTACACCAGGAAACGACAAAAGGAATGGGATAATTTCCAAGATTTTTACAGTAAACCTTCTTGCTGAGTACGGTAATTATGACATTTGTCATTCCACAAAATTTCGCATAAAACTCAACTTCATTCTCTTATAAATCCATCAAAATTCCTGATCAAGATGTTAAAATATTTTTTTTGTAAACGTTAAAGAAGACTAGCGTTTTTTGGGATGTGCTCTTGACAACTTGTGGAAATGCATATGATGTTATTAAAAACAATAATTCTATGTTTGACCTTTTATTTTGCTTAATGAGCGATGGATGACTGCACCTGCCATCTGAATGGGAATATAAGAGATTTACTGTCTATGGCAAAATAAAGAATATCTGGAAAAATTGTAAAAACGAAATGTCTTTTTATTTTATATAGCGCAGGAGCTTACTATCAATATAACATTAAAACATTTAGTTTCATTTGCAATTATCATATCTGTCCTTAATTATCAAAATTCAATTGCAAAAAATCACTTTCAATGAGCCTTAAATACAAAACGTAACTATTTTCAGGCTCACGTTGTAACCCAGTAACCACAACTGCAATTCCAGGTATCTATTTCAGCTATGACACAGCTACATGTAATATTAAACAAAATCACCTAATTTAATTTTATTTTTATTTCTAAGTCGTTGCAGATTATCCTACAACTTTTCCTACAACTCCTGATTATGATGAACGTAAGTCAAGCTCTAATAATTTGCTATTCCTAAAACTATGTTTTGAACACATTCACATGTACAAATAGATGCACAAATGTGGTAAGTTTCCAGGGATGTCACCTGACTAGAACGTGACATCGTGACTTCTGTAGTTAGGTTAGAGCAATACTTCCAATTCGAAAATTGCATATTAGAACTAAACTTAGTAATTCAAGGAATGTTCCTGCGAATTGATGCAGTGCTGCACAAAACCAAAGCCTTGAATTATGCATCTCACTAACAGTGCACCAAAATTGCCATGCCAGAAAATCAACATAAATTCACAAAAACATTTTCTATTACTAATTGAGCCATTGGTTTAGCCCCATTTAGTTCAATACATTTTCAAAATTGGATTCAAGTCTGGTGATACCCCTGGGTACGTCCTTCATAACAATATTGTTTTTACACTGTCATTGTCATCTTTGCACTTATATTCCTGCTATCCATGAAATACCCTGTATTGGGCACAATTAATGAATGAATTATAAGGAGTCAGGGTTTGGGTGCAGTAACCCCCAACATGGCATAAGCTGACTGTAGGGTAAAATATAGAAAACAAATGTATGAGCAACGATAATAGGGTCTGAACCACTAATTTTCACCCATGCTAACAATTTTAATACTTTAGTGGATGAATTTTAGGATATAAAATTCCTAAAATTCTTCGTTTCAGCTCAACTCTCCAACAGTACCTGGATTATCATCGTTGGGGCATTATGCTCGGTTGTGCTTATACTTATTGCAGGGGTCATCATTTGGATTTGTTTGAGAAGAAAAAGAGACAAGACATTTACAAAGGTTGAAACCGAGGACGCAAAGGAAAGCAGTCTTCACGAGTAAGAATTTTTAGGATATAATTTATGAGCGAAATGTTTAAGGTACATGACATACCTGAAATAATTTCCTTTCTTTGTTTCCAAAGTTATGAATACATTGAATCAAATGGAGGTTATTTGCCACCCCTGCCAAGAGCAAGAACAATCCCAAAAATCACCCATGGACAAGAATTACCTACCGTGTTTGAACGTTACCAAGAAGGTCAATTTGAGATTCCGACTCCCGATAGGAACTCGTCTTTAAATCCAACAGATTCAGATTTCATATTCAAACTAATCGCTGTCCGCAAGACAAAAGATGAAAGTTCGATTGATTTGGTAAACGGCATTGAATTAGCAAGTTTTAAAAACCAGTCAACCCAACCTAGCTCCACGCACCCTTACCAAAACATTAGACACGTTGCACAAATGCACTAATTAAAAAATTTTTTTCGCATGATTACTGAAAATAAAATTGCTGTTGAACATCTACGAAGAGTTTTAATTGGTGTCAGTTCAGAAATTGTTAATGTAAATTCGTTTACGTGAATTAAATGTGAATTTAAGACATTATCACTCGATATCACTCGATCAGTGTTGTTGGTTTTGTAACTAACTACATTCCAAAATGCGAGTTTCACACTTTTTACACTTTACTACAACACATGACTATGATATGCAGCTAAACAAGTGTGATTATGCAATTAGGTTCAACTGGATTAATTTTTGATTATGTTTCTAGCAAAACTTAATGTAACTACATATATGTAAGGCAAAGTGTGCTTCTCCTAACAGCTCGTAGGTTGGCATTGATTGCCGGGAGGCTGGGCAGCCAAATAGGAAGTTGCAATTTTTAGATTAGTTTATGTTAGGTTTATACACACGCATACATCACGAACAAAAAAACAAAAATTTAAATTGCGACTTCTGTGACTAGGTGTCAATCTTGTATACTAGACAGACAGGGCTGAGATATTTGTAATATTGTATGTGTTTATGGAAATATTTTGTGGACATTTCGGAGCAGGGCATAATTTATAGTATATCCAAATCTAATAAAAAAATTTTAAATCATTCAGTGCATTTATGGTGGCCAATGTTTACTTGCAAGTTAGTATGTGGATAAACTTTTAAATACGACAAATTTGATAAGGCGAGTAAATCAACTATTGCAACTGAGCTAAGCAAATACGATAAGGTTAATTTACACTAATTTCGAAAGTTTGCACATCGTCCTTCTTTCCTACCAAAGATAAACCGCCATTAAGTAATTATAGTATACTGGTTCAATGGTTAAGCTTATAGACAGATGTCCAAGTTGAGAAGGACTTGGTTTGGAAACCAGAAATACGTTTACCTCTATGCAATTTATGGCAATACTGGCAATACTATGGACTGCAGCTTGGCTGGGCATGACATAAATGCATTCATTGTTGATCTTGGTGGCATTTTTGGCAGCAGCATCTCATGGCTCAAATGGTAAGATATAAATTTTCGTGCTATATCAAAGGACCTACAAACTATTAACAGACCACATGCATTTGGGTCAAAGAGTTCCAAATAATTCATGTGACCTGTGGCCAACCTTTCAACCTGCAATGTACGTTCGATGAGAGTGGAAGCTGTGTTTGGCAAAGATATGGGTCTGTGGTGAAGACAGATGGAGTGAGATATTCGTCTACAGAAGAAAGGATTGTCAATGGCAAAAACTGTTCATTTCATGCTGCAAAAGCCGAAATCGAATCAGATTATGGAAACTGGACTTGTGGTGCTTCAGCCAACGACGCCCACGTCGATGGGACGACCTTCAGGAATATTTTCGTCAATGTGACTAAGAATAGTAGGTTACTTATAATTTTATCAGTGTGTAGGAACGTTTTTGGGGAATGGATACCCACAATGCAAAAGAAATGTATTTCAAATGCATTTTGAAATACATTGCAAATTGTAAAATGTATTGCAAATGTATTTTTACGAAAAAGCTCCACGATAAATGCATTTTTAAATGTAAAATGATTTTAAAATGCATTGACAAGCTGCATTGACATTTAGCAATACAAATTTATAAATTTCAGTGTGCTATTGTAATTTATTACATTATTAAAAATTCAATTCTAAATTACATTGATTTTAGGAATTAATCAAGATGATCTTTCATTCTAAATCTAGAAATTGTGGTCATGTTAACGGTTCACATTTTCCAATGTAATCTACAATATATTCTACAATACACACAGAATACATTGTAACCTATATGTCAAAATGCATTTCACAATACCCTATGAGCAAATTATAGAATGTATTATGAAATGCATTTAGAAACGCATTATGAAATGCTCAACAAATACATTTTGCATTGCATTTTATAATTCATTATGAAATACATTTAAATCTCAATCTACATATATTTTGAAATGAATTTTAAAATGCATTTTCTATAATGTATTTCTAAATGCATTTCTTTTCCATTTGGGTATTGACGATCAAACAAAGATGGTGAATTGCAATTCATTTTAAAATCATTCAACATGTTGTCCTGAATCCATTTGAATTGCAAACTGTTTTCGATATCTAATAGTTCTGACATCATAGACATTATCAACTTGAAATTGTATTTTGAAAAGTCAATAAATGAAAAATTAACGACAATTTCATTTTGTTTTGTAGGACCAACGTGCATCTATGAAGGTATGCTAAACAAGTTTGATGCTGTTTTTTAATATTAAATGCTCTTTCTTATAAATAAATTTACTTGCCATATATGCGAAATACATGTGCATGTGTTAATTTATGACTTGATTGGATCACAGATTTTGTAGATGATGACACAGAGCATGCTGGTAAGAATATACGATATATCCTCAAATTATTATTTAGAATGCATTCGAAATAGTGTAAAAAGGGAAGTAATTTCACCAATTATTTCATATGTGTAGATCTTCCAGAAAGAAATCACATAACGAGTACTACAAAGCATGAAAGTAAGTTTGTAAACTCTGTTATCCCAAATTACACTCAGGGCAATGTGAATTAATTTCTCCAATTATTTCATATGCACAGATCTTCCCACAACAATTGACGTGACGAATATTACAAAGCATGACGGTAAGTGCGCATTACATACACTGTATATGTAAACGAAGTAATCCCAAATAACACTCTGTAAAACGTTATTAATTTGAACAACTATTTTATATGCGTAGATATTCCCAAATCAAATAACATAACGAATACATTGAAGCATGGTGGTAAGTATGCAGTACAACCACTGGATCTGTAAGTCCAGGAAAACTACATCAACCAATTTCAGAAAATTCATATTGTATGAAATTTCCCCAAATACATGTAACCTTCAGCAACAGCTAATGTTTATATTTTTCAGATTTCGCCGAGTCAAATAATAGTTTTAATATCATAATCGGTGTACTCTTGGCAGTACTTTCCATATTAGCCTTGTTTGCGCTAATCATCTATTACAAGAAAAAAGGAAAATTTCGGAAAGGTATCAGATGAAATATTGTGATCAATTTAATCATTTTTAATCAATTTTCTGTTATTTATAATTTTTTTATCGTTATTTTCAGTTGAAAATCGTGCCCCAAGTTTTCATGAGTACGTTTACTTAAGTTTTGTCTAAACTATCAAAGGTATCAAGTTAATGCAATAAATAGCTTAAAATGAGTTAAGAATTCCAAACTCAACATGTAGGCTTATGGAAAAAATGGGAAATGTCACCACTTAGTGCACGACTTAGCAAACCTAGCTGTTTTACTATTCCTCCAAAACAGATACCAAGAAATTGAAGAAATGAATTTAATGGAGCCATATGCAAGTGCAAGTCAGCAGCAAGGATGCCAGACTATAACATTGAGAATTGGCAACACTGAAACCACAATCCCTATCGCGGAGCTATTTCAGGGTGATGGATATAATAATCTGCCTTTATGCAACGAGAGATCAAGACCTTTCAAGTTGATTGCTGTTCGTCAACCTTCGGATGAGAACCTGCGAAATTCAACTTATTTTCACGATGACGTTATGCCCAATCCAACACAGACAAAGGGCCCTAGAGAAGTGCATGGGTACCAAAACATCAGACCACCAATTTAGGTCACGCTGGTATTTTTGTGCACATCATGTATAAATGTTAACAAAATCAACATTGTCATTCCAGGGAATTGCAACCAACATCATATATTGACTGTTGACAACGAACAATACATTTACGATTCTTCTCGAATGTTGCAACCTGCAGCCATTTTGTTAAAGAGTTTCCCTTCAATAAACAATAAAAAAATTAACTTTCAATCCATCCATTTAATATGACAAATTCAGCATGTAAGCACATAACGATTCTGGATGCTATATCAGATATGGTGGAAGAGCAACATCAAATTGAGATTTCAGAAAATGCATGTAATCTCGATCATGTGAGTCCTGTACATGCATTTCAGTTTATTGATGTCAAACATAAAAATCCACGATACTTGACTGCCTTCTTATACAGGTCAGTGTAGAGCATATAGTACATGTACATATACATGTAGGTCACATATGTGTTGAGACTCCTGAGGTCGTCTTTAGACAAAACATATCACAAAGAATTGATAAACAATAATCTGACTAGCATACTGTGAGGTGACAGAGTTAGGGTCAGTCAGTTTTTCAATATCTGGCTCAATATTGGTGTCCATGCACAATATTTTTTTAGAAAACCGTTGTTTTAATATTTATGAGAATACTCTGGTGCAAATTGGCACTGCCTGAATCCAACTGAAAGAATCCAATTCACACTTAACAATGAAAAGCTTATAAATGAAAATCATTACTGATACGTGAGTATCATTAAAAATGCATCATTATTCAGAATTTGAATTTTAGGATAATACAGCTAAAACTCAACGTGCTATTTTATAAACATTAACCGTAAATGTCTATTGGCTATTTCTTATCAGAATAGCATGCATGATTCATGTATCATAACTGTTTACTGTACAACACTAATAATGTGATCTGTCAATTTGGATATGTTCGTTCAAATACATCAATCGAGAAATGGAAACTCCAAATAAGTTGCAACATCGCGAGGTATTTGTTTAACTTGAATTTGATAAAGGAAGACCTTGAAAAAACTTTTCAATGCGATGTCCATTTGTGATAATACTTGTGTATCGATAAACCAATTCGAAACTTATTTTGACACTCCCATATGAAGGTACGTAAGAACAGCATTTAAGACGAATCTACATAACAAGAAGTAATTCATACATTTTAGTGTACTACCAATGTATATCTTTCACTTTTATACCTTACTTTTGCAATTGCATATCTAATGAATTTGCAAATGTCTTAGAAGTGAGCTTTGAAGTGGGTATGCTAGTAATACTACTTAGATTATTTTTCAAAATAGGGAATGCCTGCATGTCTTCTAATTTTCATAATGGATTCCTTTGTGCGAGTATCATTTGTCACAACATTAATTGCCAGTGCAGCCTTAGTGTCTCATGGTAAGTTTTAGTGCTGAATTATCCAATGCTTGTGCACTTATTTAAAATTGGCTTCATTTATTTATGCGCCTATGTAACACATATGTAACAGGTGAATCAAGCACCACTGGAGCACCAATTCAGATAGTGAATGCAACAAGGGTTGTTAACGCCAATTGTGGGGATCCTTTTAAACTGAGCTGCACTTTTAATACACGAAATGCAAATTGTGTTTGGAAACGAAATGGAACGACTGTGCATCAAGGCAAACGATATTTGTTTAAATCAACGATGATGAGCAACAACACTGTGTGCTCATTTTACGTACTTGGAGCCAGCAACATCGATAATGGAAACTGGACATGTGAAACATCAGCGAAAGACAGTCACGATGGTGCAGTTTCCCTCATTGAATTAAACCTGCATTCAGATACATGTAATGGTAACTATGAAACCCCTGTTTAGCTGGGACGGAATGGCTACCAAGATCAAATTGCAATTACATTCACTTGATTTTAATTTGAGCCCCTTGAGTTTCAGAAACTATGCGTTTTTCAGCAAATACAAATCTCAGTAAGTAACATTGATATTACTGATATTAATTCTGGCCTGTCCATGCAAAACTACAAGTCCTTCAGCACTGCTTTCAATAACGTCATATTTCTGTCGAATGATTGGCTAATTTGTGCTTCGATGACTGGCCCAGGAAGAAAATGTGGATTAGTTCACTTTCTCCATCGCCTGATGAAGATAATGTTTCAATTATCAGGAGTGTCCTTGTCCTTTCATTCATTATCTACCAAATCATTCATTATAAACTCGAAAATTTCCCAGCACAGAATTTAACAATCATTTTATTAGGTATTAATTGGGTTTGGTGCACTTCAAATGTGGTCAATCGGAGAGTTATGATCATTGTCTTAAGTAACAAATTATGGTGCAACCGGCCTTGGATTAACATTGGTCCTGGTTCGTTAAAAAGATAACTGAACGTTGCTCCATCTCCAATAATAAATTTCAGAATATGCTGCATGTGTGGGTGTAATTCAGGGTATTTTTGTACTACGGAATATGCCCTGCTTCTAAAGTGCACTAAATAACACTTAAGTACAGTAGACAAGGATGACACTTATCCTATTTGCCTCAATATATCCTTTTTATCTTAACCGAACATAAAACACATCGTAATTTGTGATTCAACCCTCAACCATCAGGCAATCACGGGCAGCCTATCAGCCATCAAGAGAAGCCCACTTTCTCGTATTGCATGTATGCTTTGAGCAGGACATATTTCGAAGTATACATTGTTAGATTCGAAAATGCAATACTCACTAAAACTGCCAATCACCACACCAACAAACTGATGTTTTTGTAACTTACATCATACTTTCATGACTTTCACAAGGAATGCTTTCATAAGGACTTATTTCCAGCTTTCATATCAGCAGCAGGCCTATCCATACCGCATCTAATTGCCTATACATCAGCTGGAATTGTCACTTTACTATTCATAATATGCATAGTTTTATGTTGGAAACACCGAAGTGGCAAAAAAGTAGCAGCCACTGAGGCGTAAGTAAAGAGATCTGAACATTGTTTGCATGCATCTTACACTAGTGCACAAGTCAACCCGTGTAAAGAATGGCACTATAGCTAATTATTAGACATCTCTTAGGCTTTTGAACATTATCCATTGCATGTGGTTGAAAAACCTATCATTGCATGTGGTTGAAAAACCTACCATTGCATGTGGTTGAAAAACCTACCATTGCATGTGGTTGAAAAACCTACCATTGCATGTGGTTCAAAAACCTACATGTAAGATGCTCATAATTGAAAATTGGCAGTTTTGGTCAATATCTTGAACTATCTTTCGTTTTGTTGTCCTTCAGTGTGGATGATTACGTTGACGGTTACTCAGTCGAGCCAGAAGATGCAGCAGCACTGGCAAGATTGTATGGCATGCCAGCTGGACAGACACGTCCGGTCAGTTGGTCAGCTGGTATGACGTCATCAGCGCCCATCAGGATATGCGAAATTCGTGATGGTGAAAACTACCAAGTTGCTGTGGGCAGAAGCGGACTTGGCAGTTCCAGATCGACGAGAAGAGGCCTAAATCCCAACAATGTCATCAGACTGTTGGCCAACCATCCTATAGGGCCTCTGCCCACCGGAAACGCCATTTACTTCGAAAGCAGCGACACCAATGGCATGGGCAAATTCGTTGGCAAAATCCACTTCGTCAACAGCTACGAAGATGTCAACGAATGGACATGACCTGAAGAGTTGAGAGGGGTCAAACATTTTGTTTCCATGTTTCCATTAAAAACATTTCGATTTAACTGCAGTGACTAACAGGTACATTATTCCGCTAGTTCACACGCGCACACGATGTCCAAAGTCAAACAAGAATGATCAACAAAGTGTTAAAAAATTGGATGAAAAAAACATAGTTTTACAAAACTTGGGTTAACTGCGGTATCCCCCCTGCTTCAAATGTAGACAAAATATGTATATTCCAATGCTACTTGCCCTGTAGACAGGAAAGACATCAGCTGTGGGAATTTATCCTTTCTGAATTTATTTGTGTTTAACCTGACCTGCAATTGAAATTTTACTGGGCTGCATCTAACCGGAGGCAATCACTGCCAGCATACGAGTCATCAGGAGAAAATCACTTTCTCATTGCGTCTTTGGCGAAGGGGCAGCAAGCACGGAAAATACTGGCCCTAAGATACTGTCAACCAAGTACTCTTTAAATGCAGGGTTCACATCCAAATACCCAAGTCAATTCCTTCACATTCCCTGACTGTTTTCAGTAATTTCACTGACATTTTTCTTTGAATTTAACACTTAGGCCATGGTAATAACATTTCCTGTCCAACCCTGACCACGACTTTATCATCATAGTTTTTCCTATTAATATTCATATACATTTTCATATTTTAGTGGGAACCCTGAGTTGTGTATTCTTACATGTACACGTTGCAAATGCAATAAACTATCAGATCAACAACTACTTCCCTTACATTCTTACATTATACAAACAACAATTTCTCTTACATTCCCTGACTATTTTCAGTAATTTCACTGACCATTATAGGCCATGGTAAAAACCATGGTGTCCAACCCTGACCACGACTTTATCATCATAGTTTTTCCTACTTATATTCATACACATTTTCATATTTTAGCGGGAAACCTAAGTGGGGTATTCTTACATGTACACTTTGCAAATGCAATAAAACATCAGCTCAGACAACAAATGTTACTGCAACACCCGGTTACTGCATGGGCTTTGGGGGTAAGGGTGAAAAAGTTAACCACCTGTTAAAGGTCAGGTTCTTGCAGGTTCTTGCAGTATTTCCAACCAACAAATCACAAACTGACTTTGCAGATTGACTTGCCGGTGTGGACTCTGAAGTGGGTGCAAGAGTGGGCTCTGGAGTTCATGATGAACAAATTAGCTTTTCAAATGAGTCCATAAGCCAGGTGAAAAACAGATTTACTGCCGTTTGAAGTCCGTTTACTGTGGTGATGAGCGTTTTACCATGACAGGCACGCGAACCTCATCCTCCCTATAGGGGTACATGGAGGAATGCACATTGCCAGGAGGCAAATTGCACACTTGGCATTTTTACCTGCTTCGGTCAAGAGGGGATTTAGCTACCCTTAGTTCAGTGTCATGCAATACCGCTGCAATAAAGCAAACGTGTTTACCGATTAAGGGCATTCCAGAAATGGACGTCCGAAGGGCGTGACTGCTTTATCTGACTTCTCTTGGTATAAGGGAGTGCTAGAATTATTAATATCTTTGTAATTATTTTAACTATATTGAGATCTAGAAGTCATTTAAGTGACCATACACATCCCAGCTTAGGGGACATTACATAATCGAAAAGATTCATAAATAATTACTTGGCAGGTGTACCAGGGACTCTCATCATCTTGGGGTGCATTACTCAGCCAAATAACGATGTTATCATTACTGATGTATGTAACTTTGGGTTAACATCCATAATTTGTCACCAAGTTTTGCAAAACAAATTCACTTGAATGTATTTTCTTTTGAAATAAGCTTTTTAGCCTATAAAATCAATCAGTTATGTTTAGATTTTATTAAGATATTTTTTGAATTTGAAATTCTTTTGGTCAATGATTATCACTAGAGATGGGTGTAGAGATGATGAAATGACATGATTCATTGCAAAAATAACTTATTTTTGCGAACAACATGGAAGGAAACATTGAAACAAATTCTATCAGCCTGGCATGTGTGGCATGCCATTCTGATTTATCCTATTTTATTTTACTTATCTCTTTTAAGCTGCAACTTTACTGAATGCATTTTCTTTATATTTCACTTTTCCACGTTAACATTTCTGTACTTGCGTAGATCCCCCACCGCCATGTGGCGCTGCTGTAGCCTTTGACAAAAACGTGCATTGCATCTCAAGTGCTGACTGTGGTTGTATTAAATCGACTTGAATTGAATATCAGCATGCTTTGCACAATTTTTGCATTATATTCCAGTTGCCAGTCGAGTTACCTGCCATTTAACTAATGTTGAATTAACTGTTAATTTAACTATCCACTAAAGAAAGGAATGACATCTTTTTCTCCGTGACAGGTATATTATAATGTAATAAGGTTTTTCATTTCACTGTCAGATTTACCACAAGTAACACAACGTTTCGGCTAGTTACAGCCATCATCAGGTGCGAAAAACTGCATGTTTGATGTTGTTATTGGATGAACAGTAACTTAGATCAATCACATTGTAAGTGTACAGCAAAAACACGTGTGAGAGGGTGCCTACTATCCACATTTTTTATTTTTTTTGCATTCTGAATGCAGATTAGTGTTTTCTGACATTCATTCTCAAAAATAAGTCCAAAACATCAGCAAACCATATGAACGAGGTGCAAACATTTCCAGCATGTCCCCCAACGTTGC
Organism: Cylindroiulus punctatus; assembly: GCA_034695085.1. Classification (NCBI taxonomy): domain Eukaryota; kingdom Metazoa; phylum Arthropoda; class Diplopoda; order Julida; family Julidae; genus Cylindroiulus; species Cylindroiulus punctatus. Next base: position 19,002 of record JAQFYZ010001882.1, read on the forward strand.
CACCAAGTTCATTGTCCATGTTCTCCATATGTGCTCTTCCCGCAAAACAACACCTGTTCCCTTTTGCAAACACATTCATCAGCTGGCTAGGTCTGCTCCAGGACGTCCTCTATGGACGACCCACCAGCACGCCGCAATGTGCGACGCTGGTCAAATTCCCTAATTATCGGCAAAACTGACCACCTCTGCCATTTGCACAGTTCCACCGCCCCACGCTAGCCAAATCCAATTATGCGTCGGCATTGTTTTTAATTGTCACGCATTCGTGACGTCACGCGTTGTTTTCGTTGCAAAAATGCTACCCTCCAAGAGCGCTAGGAGGCTGCGCGCCAAGCTGCACCACGCCATAGCTTTACCTGCAGCTGAAGGTGGACCAGGTGAGAAATTTCGTGGGGTGTTTTCTGGCTGAAGGCCTTCCTAGGACTCGGAGCATTATCTCGGGGGTTGCTTGTGACCCTGAGCGCCACCCCGGCCAGCGGAAGAAGTTTTTGCCAGTTGGCTGCTGGTTGCCTGGGCTGGAAACAGTGAAAATTCCGCAGGATTTTCAGCTCGCAAATTCGGGATACCTTGGATTTTAAGGCTTTGCGCCATGGCAGACATCATCAACAACGACAACGGCTCGGCTCCGGGCACCACGGTGGTGTCGGAGGACCCCCCGCAGAACGCCAACGCCAGCAAGAAGGGGGCCGTCAATTTCGACGGCCTGCAGATCAACATTTGGTACTTCAAGACTGTGCCTGGGATTATCAAAGCCGTAGAATGGGTAAGTCAATTTGTGCTGTTTGAAAAGTTTGGAAAATACGGTTTTTCCTTGTATTTTCGACCAAAAGAACTGCAAATTCATATTGAGTCTTCGACATCTTAAGAGCTGACAAATTTGTAAAAACGAAGATGGTGGTGGTGTGGGCCCACATGCAAAAGAAATGTATTTCAAATGCATTTTGACATACAATGTACATTGCAAATTTTGAAATGCGTTGCAAATGTATTCTTCGAAAAAAAGCTCCACAATAAATGCATTTTTCAATGCAAGCAGAAATGCATTTTTAAATGCAAACAGAAATGCATTTTTAAATGCAAACAGAAATGCATTTTTAAATGCAAACAGAA
>JAQFYZ010001883.1:0-20100 GCA_034695085.1 Cylindroiulus punctatus
CAAATGCGATATTTGCATGTGACAAAATGTGACAAATGTCCAATTCTTGGATGTGACAAAATATGACATAGCTGGCCGCATGCCTGTACTCTGTCATAAACCTGTTGGTAACGGTACAACATAAGCTTACGCCATGCATGCCGGCCATTTTTTTTAAAGTGATTCTTAAAACGATTACCCACGTTGAAAAAATTCTTGATGACCGTTTTAATTTCAGAAATGGTTATAACTGCGCAATATTGGTTTCATTTTTTATTAGATTGAACCAGATCCAGATTTCCCAACTGTGAAGTTCCCCAATCCGGAAGAAGGAAAAAGTGCACTGGTAACGGCTCTCACACAAATTCTTACATTTTGTTAAATTTAGCTTATCGCATATTTGTTATTATCATTACTCCACATCTCGAATAGGATTTGTCATTCAAAACTGCTAACGAAAATAACAGCACAGTTATTCTCGCAAATGATCCCGATGCGGATAGATTGGCCATTGCCGAAAAACAGCCTGGGTAACACAACAGCGTTTTCTTTCCATAGCCCGTAATTACGAATGATATTTCCGTAATTAACATTTTACAATTTTTGATAGCGGCGAGTGGAAAGTTTTCACCGGCAACGAAATAGGTGGCCTTTTGGGATGGTGGCAATGGCACCGCTACAGGGCCCAAAATCCAAATGCCAATGGTACAAAAAAAATTGTCACTAAATTATCCTTATTTTCCATTTTGAGACAAATTAACTCTTACAGCATCCGACGTCTACATGATCGCGAGCACGGTTTCGTCGAAAATTTTGGGCGCCATCGCCAGGAAAGAGGGCTTCAACTTCATCGTCAGTACAAAATAACTGAATATTTTAACAGTTAGGCGTGGTCTGTTAAACTAGCGAACACTTATCTTAGGAAACCCTCACTGGATTCAAATGGATGGGGAACAAGGGGTACGAACTCATGCAGCAAGGGAAGACAGTATTGTTCGCTTTCGAGGAAGCCATAGGTAATTAGAGCAGCTGTCCATCAGAAATTACTGCTTAAAATGACCAGTTCAGGCTCGAACTAATGTGCTTTCTCACAGGATTCATGTGTGGCAGCATTGTATTAGATAAAGACGGAATGAACGCCGCGGTGAAAGCTGCCGAGCTCGCTGCGTATTTGCAAGCCAAAGGCTTGACCTTAACTCAGCAAATAGACAACCTCTTCAGAGAGTGAGTTCTTAAAATGCAAACTTAAATGCAGTTGAGCAGTGCTGCAGAGCATCACCTCGTATTTTCACATTTTAAGGTACGGTTATCACGTCAGCCGCAATTCGTACTTTATCTGCTACGACCAACCCACGATTTCGGCCATGTTCGAGCGGCTCAGGAATTTCTCTGGCCCTAATACGGTATGCTCAACGAAGTTTAAAAACTAACGTTTCGTGGGTTAGGGGATTAACACTGAGCTGCCATCTTGACTGATTTCAGTATCCGACAGCCGCAGGCACGTTCGCCATAAAACACGTCCGCGATCTGACCACTGGCTATGACAACAGCTTTCCCGACAACAAAGCCGTATGCGAGATCTCTTCGTTTCCATTTTGTCTTCTAGTATCTGTGGAATCTGATGCTCAAATTTGGACTTTGTAGGTTCTCCCAGTTAGCAAGTCGAGCCAAATGATAACTTTTACATTTGAAAACGGCTGCGTCGCTACCCTGCGCACCAGTGGAACCGAGCCAAAAATTAAATACTACACAGAGCTATGTGCGAAGCCCACTCAACTGTAAGTTTAAGACTATTACGAGGCTCGTATAGTCGAACTTATTTTCACATAGTTTTCTGATCTTTTGGTGGTTTTTTTTTTCACAGGGATTGGGCAGCTTTAGATGCTGAGCTCGAGAAGTTGGTCGAGCACATCGTTCTTGAGTTTATGCAGCCCAAGAAGAATAACTTGGCGCCCAGACCCGATTAAGATAGCCGAGAGTTTTAGACATCGTTGATTATTTCCACACCAAGAGTGGAATAAAACTCCTACGATATCCTTTTATGTTATTTCCGCTACTACTCCAAAGCTGTGCTGCACCGATCAGCGCATAGTAAGGTAAAACTGTTTTCAGTTTTCAGTCCTAAGGATACTATTTTATTGTATTTCGTTCCACTTATGACTTCATCCGTGTGTTTTCAATAATTGTCAGTGTAGACAATGCCCTATTGAATGCCTCGTTGATCATTTCTTTTGCTCGAAACTAGTATAGATTGATAAATGGCCAGCACAAAATGTCGAACTGATTACGGAGGCGAATCTCAGGCAATTCATGTTCGACTATAAATGGTATTTATTTGTTCCTCTGTTATAGCCAAAACGTGTAGTTAACGCGTAGTTATTCTAAGCAGTGAATGTTGGATTAAAACTAGTAAACATGTTAAAACCTATTCTTCAGCCACGGTTTCTGAGTGGAAATCTTTACCGTACGCAGAGACGAAATTGTGAAGGTTTAGTGCAAACGCCGCAGTTTGTTCAAGCACCTGAGATCAAAATAGTTAAAATTGGTTGTGCGACTCAATGCTGCCATACGTGCATGATTCGGCTCGTTTGTTAAAAACGCGCGTGTACATTATCTACCATTATGAAGTCTTCACGTTCTCCGTGTTGACCGAGATGGGGACATGGCTGAACGTTAAAGCACGAGGATCCTAATCGTAACGGGGGAAGGAAGATTGTGTTAGTAGTGATCACATCGGTCTTTCGATCAAAGGTTATTTCATAATCCCTTCAATTTTAACTCAATTGACATCTAAATCCCTAACCGCAATGCTTGATTTAGGCAGCTGAAGTCCTTAAAAGGAGTCTGTTCATCAAAGTTTAAATTTAAATGACCTTATCCATATTTTTTGGCCTACCGAATCTACTCGTTAAATATTCTTCGTACAAATATATTGCCGCAATCGCATCTTCTCTCAGTACATTCTGTCTGAAGGAGATTCTGGCGTGGGCTTCCGCTATTGAAGATCTGATCAAGAGAAAAAGTCACCAGAGTGAAACTTATTTATGAATTAAATTTTAAACTTGAATTTTGTGTGCATTAGACGCATTAGGTGCATTTGACGCTATTTAAGCATTGAAATACATTTAGCCTAGTAAATCTTGGTTTCTAGACTTAATTTCGATTTTGCTCATCACTAAATGAGATTTAATGTAACAAGAAATTCGGAATTCTCACTGACAGGGTTTCAACAGCTGTGATAGCAATCTCCGTTGAGTTTTTCGCCGAATTTCGCACTCTCCTGCTGGCGACGTAATAGCCATTGATCAGCTCTTCGGCTTCAACTTCAAAAACTACATTTCTTCGTTGAATTAACTTCAAAAGCTAGCATGTGAAGAAATGCCAAGTTTATACAACTGACTCACGAATCTAAAACTTATTTCCCTACCATTTGGAGCTCCTCGTGCGAATACAAGCCTTCTCTTTTATCTGACACCATCGCCTCGTCAAGAATGCTCAGCATCGTGAAAACATCTTTGTTATCGTTATCATACGCTGACCAAGAATCGGTATAGAATATAATGCTGAAGACGCTGTATGAATGAAATGTGGGAATTTGAGCCATGATCTGCAGGTCAAATTAACTTGGCCTAAAGCAGTTTGCTACTATGAGGTATCAATACTTATCCTTTTCCCACCGAAATGTTAAAATTACGTGTTTTAATATAAAAATTTCAGTAAAACAAGTTTCTCACTCTAGAAGCAGTTTAGACACATCTGTATCGCCCTGCAAATGAAAAGGTTCCCAATTATTACTGTAGTCCTAATTACGGTTTAGGGTAACATTCAACGCCTATTGATAATTGCCAAGTTTAATATTGAATATCAGTCGAATGATTGATATCGTATTAGATATTATCTTATAGCATCATCAGTTAGATTTGGTATGGCAAAGATGCTAACGTGCATGCTACGAGGGATCAATACTTATCCAATTTCCTACCGAAACTTTAAAACTACGAGCCATGCTCGTCTGTTTTTTTGATGGACGAGAGACGTACGCCCAAACTTGACTTTCTAGCGGGCATTCTATCAGTGGCAAACTAAATCCCGATGCTTGAAAGATGTTATCCCGCAAGGTTTCTAATTTGACGGAATTAGCTTCCAGTACTTAAAAATAAACGGCAGTGCATTATTGATTGATCACCACACCTCATGTGAATCTTCCCGTAATAATCCCAGTATAAATGCACATGTGACAATGTTTGATTGGTTTTCTCGAGCATAAATTGAAATTTGAATCGCTGAAAGGGTCAATTTGAAAACTGAAAGTTCCAATTTCCCCAAATTTACTTTACGAGCAAGGATGATTTTTAATGTAAAAATATTGGGATGCTGTTTCGGCACAGCCGCATCATACGCTTTCGGACCTACTTTTAGCGAGTGTTCTTTGAGCAGTCAAATTAAACTTATTGATATCTCCCAAATAGCATACGCCTCCGCTGGCCAAAAGAAGAGGATTTGCTTCCATACGGAAGCAGCAGCCACTTTCGTTGTCTCTGCTTACAGAGACCTTCAGCTGCTGTTGATCAGTCAAGGTGGTCATTCTCTGAGCCAGGCTCGATCCATAGCTCAAAAGGCGATTTGCGACATTGGTATCGCTACCAACTGCTAACAGGGACATATTGCCTTTGGCCTGAAAATACACTCGATTTGATAACATCGCAGCAGAAATGCGTCCATATTGATAACCAAAATTAGTTGCCAAAGCAAACTGGGATAATACGTACGACTGTGGGTCCATACGCGGCCAAAGCGAGAAGGATTCCTAACTTCAGCTTGTGAAATAACCCCTTGGCTATAACAAGTTCTTAAAAGACAATGTAGAATTAGTCAGTCTATCAAAATGCGGACTTTTTCTTCACACACTAAGACATTGACATTCTCAAGACCTAACAATCGTCCAGCTCCTTATTCCTGTAATTGCCTATTCAAGTATTTACCGAACATTTGTTCGCGTAAAGAGTGGTCATTACTTACCACCAAAATAATAGGACAAGACGAGGGAGATAATGTATGGCGACGATTTGGCATCTGTGAATAGGTAAAGACTAAAATAAGAATGATCTGAACACTTGGTGTGAAATGCATCGCCTACGTCATTTACTCAAATACAAGATGAGAGCCTACCATCGAGTCCTAATTGATGCAACTTGTCTCCTATCCTGACTTTCATCTTTTTGAAGAAATCAGAAGGATTTTCCTGGTGGCATTATGGAAAACAAGACCACTGATTGCTATTACAAATAAGCGGCTCAAACTAACACAAACCCCGAACTGAACCGCCCTAGCTTCACCTTCATTTCAAACGGTTGGAAAGTGATGGGTGACCCATGGTCAGCCTAAGAAGTGGACCAGTTTTAGTTTAATGCGTTCTAATGACATATCAATGATAACTTGAATTGAAATTTTTACTTCCAAGTGAATTTTCTCCTCGTATGATGAAGGCAGGCAAAGGATGCCAGCTGTGACTCCTATGACGAAGTAACCACCACCCAATCTCACTTCTTTGATCTGTTTACCTGCATTTAAAGTTTTGTGAATTTTATCTCGATAGATACCTAATCTGCCTGTTTACAGTTCATACACTCGCTTCAGTATTGATGCCACTCAAATTGTCAATTGCCGGCCAAGCATGGGAAGAAAAACAACATCAAACCCCATAATTTTCTCACAATTTTATCAGGTTCGGAAACAATTGGCAAAAACTTTGGCAAAACGATTTACAAGCTTGCTTCTACCTTGAACTTAAGTTTTTTTGAGTTGTGTAACTACTGAATCAGGGGTGTGGAATTGCTCGATGGTTTTATCAATATAGTATATACCTAACTAGATTACCTCTAAAATAAACAGGGATGGATTGATGACTAGTGCGCGAATTTGTGCAACTGAAACTATCTATTGGTACCATTTCAGCCACCAGCTTTTCTAAATGCAACCATGAACAACGAACTACTGTAATAAACCAAGCAGAAAACTCGAATTTAAACAACACCGATATCCTAACCTGATAAAAGCCTCGCTTTCACATTCTCTTTTAAAGTCGAATTGCAAAAACCACATTTAAGGTCATTCCTAAACAAATTCAACATCAAAATTACTTTACATTCTAGCTCTACTCCAGCATAGTTGTTGTGTTACAAACTCCATTCATTTACCGTGTAGTTTGCCTTTCTCGTGCACCGGGAACATGGACCCTAAGATATTTAGGTCTGCTTTCGATCGAACCCACGCAACCAGAATCTGGACAAAGATAGCTTGTGCCCATTCTAAACGAATGGAAATCAAAACACCGATTGAAACAGTGGAACAGAAGTGAATGTTGAAATTTTGAATGAAATCAGGGAAGAGTACGTGTAAGCCGAAGGCGTGGTATGTGCGACAATTATACCATTCAACTGATAATACTTAGGAAACGGACATTTCAGCAAGTCTTGAACACACGAAACTTGAAATCTGCACAACAAACAGCAAGCAGTGTGGTGAACTATGTAAATCTAGATTTGAAGGAGTGAAAGGGATGGTGTGTAGGTCACATTTTCCTTATATTGCGAAAAAAAACCACTTACTGTCTTCTGTCAGCAGTATACAAAAGTGACATTCAACACTTTTCTTACATCTGTATAATCTATTTTTGCACCGAATCAAATAAGCGAACTTACACCACTATCCCTTTCACCTCTTCATTTGGCAAGGTGCAACGCATTGCCACTACGCCTAGATTTGAAACTACATGTATTTGATTAGTGTATTCATGTGCACGAACATTTCACCCAGAAATGAGTAAATTCTTACGCCAGGTCAAGAGGCAAAGATGAGATGTTCATCTTAAGTAGAATCTGCAAACTACTTTCCAGATTTGGAAGCCAATTCGACGCACAAATCGTTGTGAATATCACCTGCTAGGCACAGAAAATCATTACTCGACAAATCCCAAGCAGCCAATACAGAAAGTGTAGAAAGTATGTAAAGTTTCAAAACCTCTCTGAACAGCCTTCGGCTTCTTATTGGCTCTTTCAATACGAAGGCGCATAATTCGCCTTATTAATGAAAACAAGGCTTTTCTAATACACAAATCTCAAAGATATGTTAGATATCAAAGCTTTGGGGCAATTCAGACTTACTGTCATCATCGAGCAGCTGCATAAAATTCACGTCAACGACGAACGGATAAAACGTCTACATTGAAAACACTACTTGTTAAATTAGTAGTAAAGTAGTAGGCACTATAATCCCAAGTAGCATTTCATCAGCTATGAAACGTCCATTTTTGGTCATAGGGTTGATAGATGGTCATTGGTCTTTTATTCAACGTCCGATAAACGTCAATTTATTATTATTTTTTATTTGTAATTTCTAATTATATGTGTAAGTTAGCAAAAATACAATCACCAAAAATATTTAATGGAAATGTTTATTGTTAAAACGCAAACGTTTACCAGACGTCATATAATTTACCATTTTCAGCCATGACATCATAAAGCACGAGATTCGAATTGTAAATAAATATCATTTTCTGCTCCTCCAACATCTTCTAAAAGTGAGTAATAATATCAGTTTCTCATACTAGGGTAGGGTACATATAATTGGTGAATAATTCTAGGGGAAGTATAGGAGTTAATTTTTTCACATGGAAGCTTAATTCTGCTTTTAGGAACTTTTAGGGCTCTTGGCTTTCACAGCCTTTCAGACACTGATACATGTACAGTATGTGAAATTGATGTTTTATGTCAAAATATTCATTTGTGTATGTAGTTTATGTGCAGTTGAATTTGTTATATTTGTATTGTTTGCACGTGTTAAAATAAACGTGTTTTCAATGTCAAGTCAATGTATATTGATAATATGTTGATAATAGGTTGTTTTGAATGTTGATTCAACGTCTAAACAACACAGCTGCTACACCTACAATAGTATCGTTCATACAATAGTATAGTTCAACGTCTAGAACATTGTTGAATAGACGTCATTTTGCTACTTGGGATATACTACACGTACATCACTTTTAGCAATTGAATGAGTAAAATCAAGAAAAATCAAGAAAAATAAATCCTACCGGCTGTAGGCCTACTTCGCAATTCCAACCTTTGCAGATCTCTTCGGCGCTTTCCAGAAACTTCGACTTGTGCAAAAACACCAGAACCGCTTTCCCCATTTCCGCTTCGTGAAGTTCGTCTTGCATCATATAAATTGGGGGAGCAGTTAATTAACTAATCAATTAGGAAACAATAAGGACTGCATACAGAAACGCTGGCTTTCACCCTTCGAACTTGGAACAAAAATGAGAACCAAAGAATGCCAAAAAAAAATTTGAACAGACGATGTAAAATAAACTACGGCGCTTCAGCTAGCTGGTTAGTGAAAGCTTGTTGGGGAAACTCGGAATTGGGAAACCAACCTATGCCAGATCACTGCATAGGACTGAAATCGGAATTTTCCCATAGGTTCTCTTTACAGCGCACACTAAAGTTGTACGTTTTCCAAACGCTTGCTGTTTAGTTTGTCTTTCATATTTGCACTTCAAATTTAATGATGACTGAGGTAAGACTATTAGTGCGATTACTCCTACTACCAGAAGTAATGATGGAGTAGATATTTAAGTAACAAGTCCCTCTTGAAGCTTGTATTGTTACAAATTCTGGGCTTTGAGTGATAAGCACATTGGACATGTGTCTGATTGCAACTATATTATGGTACATGTATTTGAATGTAATATTTGGTTATTTTTAATAGGAGGTGCAGAAACACTCTGTTCACACTCTGGTGTTCCGGTCACTGAAGCGAACGCACGATATGTATTTGTCAGATCAAGCAAATCCACCTCCACAAGACGAGAAAGCGTAATTATGTCTCTTATTTATCTAATGACTATAGACATTATTGTATGATGTATATGATGTGTTATTTTGAATGATTAATTTTTTGAAAATAATGAGTATATAATATATAATATATATAAATAAATAAAGAATGAAAATACAAAATCCAATGACTATATATATAGTCATTGACATACGACATAGTCATCGCTATAGCTATTGGATTGGTTGTTTGTCTAGCAACTCGAATTTTGTTTATTTCAGAGAGAAACTCAAAGCAGCGGTTAAGGGGAAAGATGAGTATGGGGCTGTCATTCCATTAGTCAAAAGCAATGCCAACAAGCCCAAACTAAATAAAGGGGAGGGAGGATTTCTCGAGCTTGGTACGATTAGTTTGTAAAATTCGTGCTTAGTTTGTACAAAAAGCGTCGCCGTAACTAACGAATCATTTGAAATTAGGTTTGCATGATAGGAATGACGAAAATGAAGCAGAGACAAATTCATCGGGGTAAGTTCGAATTTTGATTTGTATTTACTGACCTTGAGAATAAAAGGTTAGAGAGATCATGATGTCATGTTAAACGAAATTGAAAAAGCTAACATCTTAAAATTGCTTCAGGATGGATTATCAATTGAGTGTGATAAATCCGGAAAAGCCGGCTGGAAATGAAACTAACAGACCTAACGTATTGCAGGTATGTGTAGTGTCGATTCTCCGAGAAGTATCTAATGAGAATGTTATGGATGTAATTTATTTTGTCCCCATTTAATCAAGACATCGCAAGCTTTAGTGACGAGTGGGACACACAATCAGACAATAATTCCTAGGAGGCCTTCGTCAATGCCACGGCCTAAATGGCACGCACCATGGAAGTTATATAGAGTAAGCTTTGTTCAATGTAGCCATGTAATATACGATTTTTCGGCCCTTTTTATCTAATATTTGCGTATTGTGTAGGTGATTAGTGGTCATCTTGGTTGGGTTCGGTGTGTAACGGTCGAACCAGGAAATCAGTGGTTTGCAACAGGATCGGCCGATCGAGTCATAAAGGTAAATTTGCTGTATATGACATTGAATATAAGCATTCTTCAAGATTTAACTCACTGCATTCTCTTCCAGATTTGGGACATTGCCAGTGGCAAGTTGAAATTATCACTTACTGGTCACATCAGCACTGTTCGTGGGCTCGTTGTCAGTCCCAGACAGCCATATTTATTTTCCTGTGGAGAAGACAAGCAAGTTAAATGCTGGGATCTCGAGTACAATAAGGTAACTATGCCTTTCTTGGTGGATAAATAAAGGTAGGAAGCTTAAGGCTTCAGTTGCCATATTGAACAGTTATTTTCATGTAGGAACATTCTGGTAAGAATAGATGGCAGATATAAATTAAAGGAACATTCTGGGCATTATCAGTTTAAAAATAAATGCTTTGTTCGTGATACTTGCACAATAACATTGATTAATCTCTCCATATTAGGTCATAAGGCATTATCACGGCCATCTCAGCGCAGTCTACACCATTGCTCTGCATCCGACCATCGATGTTTTGGTGACCGCTGGCCGAGACTCAGTTGCCAGAGTTTGGGACATGAGAACAAAAGCAAATATTCACACACTCACTGGCCATTCTAACACAGTTGCCGATGTCGTATGTCAAGCAGCGGAACCTCAGGTACATGTTAAAATGTTATGACTCGATTAATGAAGACTCGATGAAATGGTAACATGTCAAATTTATGGTGGTTTGTTATCTCAGATAATTACGGGCAGCCATGACTGCTCAATACGTCTGTGGGACTTGGCAGCTGGGAAATCCAGAGCGTCCTTAACTAACCATAAAAAGAGTGTGCGGGCCTTGGTCATACACCCAACCTTGTAAGCAAGTTTTTTAAAAATAATTTTGATTAGCGTTAGTGTTTTTCATCAATAAGAAATTATAGAATCTATATACAATTTGTGATTTTAGGTATATGTTCGCATCTGGTTCACCTGATAATATCAAGCAATGGATGTGTCCCGATGGCAAATTCATCCAGAATTTATCCGGCCACAATGCCATCGTTAACTGCTTGGGTCTTAACTCAGATGGAGTGCTCGTATCAGGAGGCAAGTAATTTTTATGCATCTGAAAGAGATTGAAGGATGCCAAAGTTTTGCTCGTGTTGTGGATAGAGTATAGCAATGTTTATTTTTTTGCAGGCGATAATGGCACATTGAATTTTTGGGACTGGAAGACTGGTTACAATTTTCAGCGCATCCAAGCTCCAGTTCAACCTGGTTCCATCGACAGCGAGGCTGGCATCTTTGCCACTACGTTCGACCACAGTGGAAGCCGCTTGTTTACGGCTGAAGCTGATAAGACCATTAAAGTCTATAAAGAAGACGAATATGCCGTAAGTGATCATTATTTCGTCAATGTTTTGTTCGCACGTAATTTCCAGTTGGTGGTGGTTATTTTTCAACAGATCAACTAATTAAGTGTTTCTCTTTTCGTCGTTTCAGACCGAAGAATCCCATCCCGTCAACTGGAAACCTGATATTTTAAAACGCAGGAGATACTAATACAATCCACTATTTCCTCTCATCCATTTGTAATAAAATCTTTTTATTGTATTTATGTCTCTTCGCTAACTCGGTGCTTTTAATTTAACACATTCCGTCGTTCTGAGGGCCACATAAATAGCTCCAGGGCTATTTCTCAGTGTTTGTAAACTCAGCATTTTGGACCCAGGTCTTATTGAATTATGGTCAAAATATATAATTCAACTAATGATTTATTGCCAAACCAAGAAGTAATGGAACTGGGCGAAATGTGCCGACCAATAGGGTCCAACTCTCACCGACTGAAGATGCATGGAAACGCTAATCGACAAGCCACATCTCTCAGATTGGCTGTCCTTCAGTTCCATCACTTCTTGGTTCTACTATAGCAATGAGTAACTTGGCATGTGCCGAACCATTTTAGCAAGTGCTTGTGCCTAATCATGTGCTGTCGTTCTTAGTTTGGTTTCTTCAGATTTAGAAAAACTGAAAACTGCACCACGGATAATGAATTTAAAGATTTTGGGCATCCATAACTGGTTCACAGTTAATTTAAAAGCCTATCGGGTATTTAAAGTATTTTGTAAAAGACTATATAAAAGCAAGCCGGATGAATATGTGAGGACGAAGAGGATGATTGGATTTATCATAGGATTATTGTCGGCCGTTGGCAAGTTAGCCGCACTTATTTTTTAGATGCATGTAATTAACCTTGGTTAACGTCTCTCCCATCTATGTTTAGGTTTTCGTTATGTTTTAATTGAAAAAGTGGACGTTTCTCCAAGCGCTAAGCGGTTATTAGGAGCTTCCTTGGGTTGCGTGATATGCATGGGAGCTACATTTTCTATAGGAGTAATCGTCGAATTCGCTTTTTTTTTTTACTGAATTTTAGTTGAAATTCAGTAAAGCGATAACTAACAATTCATTTCTTAGATTCGATGCGTGTTTTTGTTGGTTTTTCCTGTGTTTTTCGGCCGCTCTGGACGCAATATTTTATCCGCAATAGCATTTTCGCTTATGGTTCAAGGTAATGACGAGAAACTGCATAGCTTGGAAAAAGTTGAGAATTTTTTTTAAGAACATTAAATTCATCGATTTAGGTCCGATCGAAAACATTTCCAATAATATGGAGGAAATGGCGAGAGTTTTTTCCTGCGCCGGGGATATGGCCGTTAACTTAACTCTGCATCGACTGGAATTAATCTATCATCCCGTCCATGACGTCCTTAGGACGCTAGTGGCAAGTTTGAGACTAACTTTAAATACGACTTACTAGATATGTCATACATTTGAGTTCGATGCAAGCCTGTTTTGTTTTTGTTCTTGGAAATGTCAAAATTCAGATTGCTGGCCATGACATTCAAGGAAAAATTAACCTCTTCACCGATGCCCTGTATCCTTTGATATTAATGGTAAAAAAGCTCGTGGTCGCTTTTTTTCTGGGAACTTGTGCCACAATGTGCTTTATTTTATTTTTGCATCAGCTGGAAGACGATACTGCGATCAACTCCATTCAAGAGAAGCTGAGAAAAATTCCTGGCGTTTCTACTCTGATGAAGAAATTAACCGAGAAAAAAATAAATGGGAATGAAAAACGTGATAAAAGCGAAGATGTTGAAATGGGCCCTGCCAAAAAATTGGAGCTCAAAGTTGCCACCCATTGCATCGGTACGAACAGAATGGCGCGCAAAGTGCTACCGATACAGAATTTCAGACTAATACTCAATTACTATGTTATAATTAATATTTCAGAACTTGTCTCTGCTCCCATTCGAGTGTGTAGCGACATCGACGAGAAAATTCACTCGCATTTCGACAATTTGGGGGTTACGTACGAAGGGTCCTGCCCGCCGGAAATCAGTAGGAACATTCAAATTGGCTGCACTAAATATACTGTAGTCCTTGCTCCAAAATATATACACTATTATACTCTGTTCACGTAATAGCCGCCATATCATATGTCACTAGGAAATTGTCGTGCTGTGCTAACGGCTCGTAGGATGGCAATACGAGGATTGCACATTTGGAGCAGGGACTATATTGTACTACTGCATGTCCCTTATTTGTTTTAATTAAAAATGCAGGCCAATTCTGCGACGACGTCCAAGGGCTCGGAACCTATTTCGACGAGGGCTATTTCGCCGTTAAAAACTACGCTCAAGAAATCGAAGAAATGTTCGATGTCAACGTAGCCTTCCCCGTAAATTATTTTCAATTATTACTACGTGAACTATAAACAACTGACCTAAGTTTGAATATCATCAAGAAATATTTGAACAAACTTGGACTGAATTAGTGCGATAATAACATCGCGCAGAAACTACATAGGACATGTCCGTGTTGTCATCAACAATGTAATGACGACAGTTGCAGCTGCTTGTGAAAACTACTCTGATATGTTCTTAGGGAAAAACAGATTTGGCATATAGAAATAGAAATTTGGTTTTCTTATGTTAAAGTTGCTCATATGCTCAAAAGGCTCATATGCTCGCAGTGATTGCCTGCTTTTAGGGGACGTTCACATATTATGTCATCTTCGGGGTCCGTTGTGGGAGGTTGGTGAATTTATGGCAACATTTAGTTTTTGGTTAAAATTCATAATTTTTTTTGTGGATTCAAGAAATTTCGCCGAAGGCCTATTTTTACGAGTCGCTTTTGTAGTATTTTCCGACTAAAATTCGTCATCCGAATCAAAAATTTAAAATTCGTTATTTTTGCAAAAAGTTCAAATTATATTTTCGGTCAGTGATTGTCAGCGTTAAGGGGGATGTCTACAAAAACTCCGAAAACAATGGAAATATTTGAATGTCCTCTTAGTAAAGGCAAAATTAAGCCATGCACGTACAGAGTGCACATTTGGAGCAAATCTCTTTTTGAAGAAATCATTTTGTAGTACATAGCTCAGAATTCCAAATTCCTAGGGCTTAAGGCTGATTCACAGTATGGCCATGCAAGGTGGCTCTAATTGGGTCATTATTTATTTCTTGAATCATCGAATTTTGAAACAAATTTATCTAACCATTGGAAATTCAAAAGAATTAGGCATACACCAATTATGAAAGGCTGTAAATATTGATTATTGTGCATTTACATAATGTAAATGTTTTTGAAATTGACATACATGTATAATTAAGTAGACACTGCGCAGCACCCCCCAACAAAAAAAACTCCAATTTTACTCAAAATTTACTTTTTATTGGTAATTCAAGGCGCATAAGAAGCCTTCCCAATTGTAGACAAATAAGACAGATTTCATAATAAGGGTGACAAATATTTGCAAAAAATGCAAAAAATGCAATAATGTGAGCTGGTTTTCCAAATTTTTGCAAAAAAAATGCAAAAAAGTGAACAGGTTCTGCAAATTTTTTGCAAAAAAATGTAAAAAAGTAAACTGGTTTTGCAAAATTTTTGCAAAAAATGCAAAAAGTCAGCAAAACCATGGAGCTGAAGCTACTCATGATAACATTTGGCAAAAAAAAGTTTATATTATCTCCCAAATTCCCAGACGGACTCCCTAGTGGAAATGATGGACTACAAAAACGTGGAATATGCCAAGGAGAAAATTAAGGACGAATTTTCGTACAGGATCAAAGTGCTCGCAGTAATCTCCAACATCTTGAAGAAGGCCCTGGGATTCATGTTCGTCTCCGTGTTTGTCAGGTATTATTTTTTATTGGAAAATACAATTAATTATTTTTAAAATTAAATGAAAATTTGTGGCTTCCAGCGCCGCCCTTTACCGCAGGGACTATTTGAGCAAAATCGACTTCGACAATTGTTACATCTCGTCGTATTTCAGGAAAATCGACAGAAGGAGGAAAAACTTGGTACGATTAAGTAAATCACGATTAAGTACGGATTAGCCACCAATTAATCGAATTTTTTTCGTTGCAGAACAAAAGGCACTTGATGCCTTTGAAACACCTCGAAAAACTTGAACTGATCAGGGCGAGTGCCATGAAAATGCTACCGGAAGAAAGACGAAAACTGGTGAGAAGTTAGGTCTAAGTGCCACGAAACCCATGTGAGAAAGTCATGCAGAATTCTGCAGAAAAAAATGAACCCGAAATAATTCTGCAGAAATTTATGCTTTTTCTGCAGAAAAAATTCGCACCCAAAAAACTTCTGCACAAAAAATTGGGACCCAAAAAATTCTGCAGAAACAATTCGGACCCCAAAAAATTCTGCAGAAAAAATTATGCACAAACAATTCTGCAGAAAAAATTTAGACCCGAAAAAGTTGTGCAGAAAATATTGGGATCCCAAAAATTCTGCACAAAAAATTCAGACCCAAAAAATTCTGCACAAAAAATTCTGACATCAAAAAATTCTGCACAAAAAATTCTGACATCAAAAATTTCTGCAGAAAAAAATTCGGACCCCAAAAAATTCTGCACAAAAAATTTGGACACAAATTTTTTTTGAAGAATTAAGGATATACAGGTATATGTATACTTGTATAAATAATCAATGCAGTTACAGTTTTTCAATTACCAGTCTTTTATTTTTACCAGTCAAATTTTCTGCACAAATATTTCTGCACGTTATATTCTGCAGAAATGTTTCTGCAGGATATTTTCTGCAGAATAACTGGTCAACTTTCTGCAGAATTCCGCATAGGTTTCTGCAGAATGTGCAAAATTCTGCATAAACTTTTTCATATGGGAATGCAAACGTCGCGTCGTTAATTCGTTCGAGATCTATGAACCGAGACTTTGCAAGTGTTACAAAAAGAGTACAAGCTCAACACCTGTTGCACTCGTGGCACTTAGACCCGTCTGAATTTCTGAATTTCAAGTATGCCATCGAAAATGTGCTGCATTTTTATTTTTCAGAAAACGTCTTTCGCCCTAATATTTCCGCAGCTTCTGATGACGATAGTCTTGATAATCGTCGACTATTTAATAGTGTACGTTATGAACCTGACCGAAAAACACGCCCAAATTGATTTTAGGAGTACAGGTATGTAAAATATAATCAAAAACTTGGACGAAGTTTGAAATTCATTACAATAAACATGCAGAAACGTAGAAACTACATGTATATCAGCTATTCCGGTGGAGTGGGGTTAAAATTGTTCAGAATATGCTAATGAAGTAGGCAGTATTAAGAACTAATCTGTGTAGGCCAATATGTACAGTATCTTAATTTTATATCTATTTTATAAAAAAACCTTGAATTATCTAGGAATGCATACGCTGGCTTTTAAGATTTCAGGAGATTCTCTGATGGCCCAACAACTGCGGGACTTATTTCAGGAAATCAACAGCGAAAAAGTTATAGATGTTACAGTTTCAAATAGAGGTTCTCACCAATTTGTTCGAGTTTTAATTTTTTTTTCGTTTTTATCGAATCTGGTTCAAGGCTGGAAATCGTACCCACAAATACAGAAACTCTTTGTTCTTTTGTTTTTCTCCAAAAATATCTGGATGAAAATAGGTCGTCAATCAGTGTATACATGCCAGCTGGGAAATTGAATGTATATACTGTAAACTCATAAACGCAATAAGTCTGTGCAATAAGATTTTTGCGAAATGTAAGGTATGCAAAATTGGCTAGAAATCTCGCACAAATTTTGAAACTTTGCTTTATTTTACTCTTTTTATGGCTCTGTTGTTTTTCAAAAATTTGGTTGAAAAATAAAGAGATCGACAACTTCTGAGCATGTCTTAACTTTTTGAAATTTTCAATTTTTTGCGGACATGGTATTTGACATGATCACTGGGAAAATTTAAATGGGCGTTTTTAGTGTTATTTTAGTTTTTATTGTTTATTTTATTTTCAGATTGTTTGCCTAGCGCATCAACTGTGAATTTGGAACTCATTTTACGAGTTGTTGCGACCTATGTTATCATATTTCTTATTATGAAGTTGGAAGCTTATGGTCTGCGACTCAGACGAATTGTGGCCGCATTTTGCTATTACAAGGTATTTACAAAAATACGTCCAGATGAGATTTTTTCAGTTTTATTCCGAAAGTTCATTAAAAATCTAAACTCCAATATTTTTCCGGATTTCAGCGAGAAAAGCAACGTATCTTGTGGTTGTACAACAAATACCTGAAGAAACGTTCGGGATCAGTGAAATATCAGAGAAAGAAAATTGAAAATATGGCTCGAAGAAACGCAATTAGGGTAGGCTGAAGTTTGAAATACTTTTATCACCAAATACATGTACATGTAAATGATGTGATAAAATTTGAAAAAAGTCTAATATTGTTTTCGTCACAAAACAGAAAGAAGGAAATCTGCTGCTGACCCTTCGTCAAAAATATCCCAAATATTTTAACTGGCTGAAAAAAGTTTTCGATTCTGCCAGGAGAAAATGCTTGATCTGCGAAACAATCGAAAAAAACGAAGAATTTCATTCGTGTCTCCTTTGTCTGCACACCTACTGTTACCATTGTTGGAAAATGCTCAAGGTATATTCGGAAAATGTTGTATTGTGTCATCAAAAAGCTTTATATTTCAATAAAGCAGCATTTTACCAGGTGCCATCTGTCCACGTGTAAATTGAATTGTTTTTCTTAATCCAATTTACAGAAGGAATGCGTCACTTGTAAGATGTCACAGCTGATCGATGATACGTATAGTAGTGAAACATCCGATGAAGACTGAGACCATTCATAATTTCAACTTCTCACTTTGCTTTTTTTATTTATTATTATTATTATTATTATTATAATGTAATAAGGTTTTTTATTTCACTGTCAGAGTTACCACAAGTGGCACAACGTTTCGGCTAGTCAAAGCCATTATCAGGTGCTAAACATTACAAATTTAAAAATTAGTTTTACATAAAAGTTTTTTTGTAAAGTTTGATGTAAAACTAATTTCTAAATTTGTAATATTTAGCAGACTTTCAGGTATGCTCGTCGAAGTAAGTCATGCATGTAAACCTATTTTACCAACCTAGACTTCAAGTTTGCTCAAGTCTTAATTACTTACTTGGATAAACGCAACAAACTTTACATAAGTAAATGCCATTTTAATACAAATTATATAAAACTAATTGTATATGTAATCAGGACAAGCACACTTGTCACTTGCATAGTTCTTTGCTGAGCAGACAAAAATATCCCTATCTCCATGCTAACTATAGGCGCACTTTTCCATTGAGCTTTTCAATTAAATTAACACGAATAACAACAAACTGAATATTGTCAAGCATAAAGATGAGTTAAAACTGTGTTCTGTAACATCTGAAATTTGGTGGCTTTCACTATTTATATGTGAAAAACAGCTAATTAACACGTGGTTCTGTTGCTAAATGTTGTCCAGAGATGGCGCATTTTCAAAATGCTGTTTATAAAGTCGCCTTTTCACATATAAATATTGAAAGCCACCAAATTTCACTTGTTACAGAGCACACTTCTAACTCATCTTTATGCTTGACAATATTCAGTTTGTTGTTATTTAATTGAAAAGCTCACTGCATGGAGATAGGGATATTTTCGTCTGCTCATCAAAGTAAAAATTTAGTCGCCATTTCGACAACTAAACTCTTCCACCAGGGCACAGACTATACAAGTATGACCACCATATCTCCGGCATAATTTTCCCCATTAAGAGTGCTGCACACTGCTTAAAGCATTCACATTTTTCTCGACTTTAGGCGGTTGTGGGGCCATTTTAAATAAGCGAAAAATGCATTTACCTCCGACAGACTTCTCGGTCGGCCCTCGCCGCGCCATCAGTCCGGGACTTTGCGGTCGTCCCTCGTCACTACAGCAGCCGCCATATTGAATTTTATCTCGAAATGAATTTCGGTGTCTTTTCAGTTATTTGGTGAAATTAATCGCGCTGATCGACGGTTTTCGTTGGGAAATTTTCAGTTTGCCGACGATGGATAGAAATGTGAGATACCAGCGCGTAAGTGGACGTTATTTTGACGCTAATCGTGCTTTAATAAGCGCAGTTTCAGTGAAAACAAATTGCACGAAAAATGGAAAAAAACCACCAGCTTTTGGAGTTGTTGTCTTTACAAATAAATGTGCAAAACGATTCGTCGATATTTCCTTAAATACCCTTCATTTCTACTTTGATATGCACGCTTTCGATCGCTGGTCATTTTCTCGTGGCGCAATCGTTGGGCTATTGGCTCTGGACTATTTAATTATGCTAATGGTTTAGGCCTACATACCAGCTGTGATAAATTATGCAACTATGACCTTTGACCTGGGGCTAGCATTGTCCTTGGCTGGCCGAGAAATAATGGCGCAGACATAAATACAAGAGTATTCAACCATCCTGATATTTTATAGCATGGGAATTTGGGACACTGGCGAAATTGTCTTATGATTTTATAATTACATCTACATGTAAACTGTATACATGTATATGAAAGGGCAAATTTTACACCATCAAGCATGACTGCATTATTTTGAAGGATAATTTCTCGTGATAAACGTTTGCTATGACAAGCAGGCCTATCTGATGTGAAGTTTTGATTTGTTACTGCTCATGATCATGATAAATATCGTAGGTCTACCGATATTCACTCTCATTTAAATACATGAATCATGCCAATCCCAAGAATACAAACACGTGAAAACTTGATTGGATTTACTCTGCATGTATAATTTGCAGTTTGAACCCTCCCAAAACAACATCAGGGACGTGGCCGATGTGACAAAATGTGACAATTTCTGTAAAAAATAGAAAATAATGTGACAAATGCAACAAATAAAGAGGGAAACCTCTTATGTATGACCTATCTGTA
>JAQFYZ010001884.1:0-20095 GCA_034695085.1 Cylindroiulus punctatus
TATATAGTAATGCTGAGCTATATTTTAATGCATTTCAGTTTTAAATTAAGATAAGATGGACCTCACTAAGGTAACTCTTAAATATTGAATTTTGCAGTGAATTTTGTGTAAAAATAATATTTTTACACAAAATTTGCATAACTTCAGTGTAAATTGAGATGTATTTGCAATGTATAGTGAACATACAGTGTATTGTGATATTTATTTTTAAATACATATTTCAATGTATTTACCCATGTGTTTTGCAATATATGTTTCAATACATTTAAAAAATTTATTTCGAAATGCATAATACAATACATATTTTAGTGTCAATCCAAAGGTATTTGCCAATGTATTTCCAAATGCATTTCTTGCTATGCATTTAAAAATGTATTTCTAGATATGCATTTCAAAATACATTTCTTTTCATCATGGGATCGGAGAGAATGTACACTCTCATAATTCTTAAAATTGGGGTACTTTAATATACCGGTATATTTCCTCAACTGCAACATTTTTGGAGGCTACAATATCAAAAAAACATAGGCCCTACTGCCCAACAAAAGTTATCTCCCAATAGCAAATAAAACTGACAGCTCAGCTCCAATCAAAAGGTAAATCTGGCCCATGCTTGAAATATAAACGTGGCTTACATCTTTTAATGTAATTAATGCAGTGACAAATTCAACTTTGGCTGAGACGTTCTGGAAAGGTGTGACATAAATGTGTCGTGTGATTTAACACCGCAATAAATAAATAGGGCAACAATAGCGGAGCTTAGGGTAATAGCTCAAGTTTTGTTTTTAGCTGAAAATGGCCGGTGGATTTTTCAAAAACAGCTAAACAGTCCGTCCCTTGTTTTTGTCGAGAGAATATGGAAATTTACAGGCCAGAGAGAAGTAATATGTGACGTTGGACACAATGAACAAAACAACACGTACTACCTGTATCAGTCGAAGGATATTACCGAGGATTAATCGAATGACGTCGGATTAATGAAGCATAAATTGAGGAGTAAATGTTCTTTCGAAATTCTCGTTAATTTGCTCGTCACAGCAATGGAGCCATCAACGAGCCATTACAAGGTGCTTGTGGGAATAAATCTATATTGCCCAGGAGTGAGTTGCATGTTTTCGGTTTGACGGCCATTTCTTGACAACGAAAATTCTCGTTAAAAAGCCCCGCATTTTTAATACTGCTGAATAACTAAAAAAAAATGTTTAGACAGCCTGAACTGGCTTACAAAGCCTTTAAAACCATGTGCGCTTGGGGACCATATTTGGGGAGCAGAGGAGGGAAAAAAGGAAAAAATGATGGTTCACGTTTTTCATGTCACACGCCTAATTTAGATAAATATAATTGTGGTAATCCCACCCACTCCACCATATTTCGCTAAACCCGACATAAATTGCCAGAATAAAAGGCGAGTAGCCCGTATTTTGTTTTCTAATGCAAATCGCCTTTTCGCTAATGATTATACAGTGTATTAATAACTCGGTCGTTTAACGCATGAAATACTTCGTTGTCGAAAACAACGAGCAAGAAACAATGTCTTCAACTTGCCAAAACGATACCCATAAGTCACACCAGCTAGCATGAGGAACTTCGCAAAATGCAAAGTTAATTGCAAATATTCCGGACAACGAGCCTTTTTACTCTTTATATTTGTACTCGTTCATAAAGTATGTATTCTTTAAAACATGCTAGTTACCATTGCATCGTTTATGTCCCTTGCCATGAATTTTCAACAAGTGGAGACAGATTTGATAATTAAAAATGAAACTAAATGTTTTCATTCAAAGTTACTATTGATAGTAAGTGCCTCCACTATAGAACATGATAAAACATCTCGTTTTTATAATTTTTCCAGAACTTTTAAGTTTGCCAACGACAGTAAAATATTTGCTCACTTCCCTTTCATATGGAGCTGCCATCGCCCATTAAGCAAATGAAGAGGTAAAACATATAATCATCGTTTTTATTAATATATTATATATTTTACTAAGTTTTAAATAGTCCAGGAACACAAACGCAAGTCCATGTTAATGTTAAAAAAATTATTGCCAGATGTTAATGGGAAAGGAGCGATTGTTGATGGAAATTGTATGCTGGGTGTCCCCAAAGTCACAACGCAAAGTCATCGTTTTTACCAATATATTATATATTTTACTTAGTTTTAAATAGTCCAGGTACACAAACGCAAGTCCATGTTAATGTTAAAAAAATGATTGTCAGATGTTCATTAGGAAAGGAGCGATTGTTGATGGAAATTTTATGCTGGGTGTCCCCAAAGTCACACGCACTTGTGACGGGCCTTAATATTCCAATAATAACACATAGTGCATGTTGTGCCTATCTTGTTTTAAAAACACTCGCAGTGCCCCCTAGTAAATTCTTAGACGAACTCATCAGACGATTTCATAGGCTAGCAACCATTCACCAACACAAAGCCGATTGTTGATAAGCTTAGACAGACAGCGAGGCTAATTAGCAGGCATGATAAATGTTAATGTTTAATAAATTACCATGAGCTTGCAAAAGCTTTTGTCATCTTCGAGGAAATTTGCTATAAATCCTCTTATATTCAGCGAAATTTCCCAAAAAATCCATATCGAGGCCACGTGACTCAGCGCAGTCTCACATTATACTTTCTCAATCTTAGTGTGGCAAAAAAGTATCAAATGCCCGAATATCTTAGTGATCTTCCAACAAGAAATCTGAATTAAAACGACCCTGCTGCTTGTCAGAAAGTAATACTGAAAACTTGAACATCCTTACCTGATCGTCTGCTCCTGGTGTCATCCATGGGTGGCGCCCCCAAGCGGCCACTCATATTTTGCACGGTTTTGGAATATAAAACTTTGTTGAAAACACAATTTTCGATGTTGATGTAATGGATATGACGCGTGTGTGCAGGCTGGCCTGTTTTAAATGCACCGAGTAATTTAATGAGGAAAAACTTTCTGTCTCTATGGTGGCGCTGCGTCACATTCAAAATGGCGGCACTGAAATCTGAAATAAACAAAAATGCGAAAATTAATACGGCGCTCAACTGAGGTATTGTTTATGTAGAAATGGCGAAAAATAGTCGATGTTTCGTGGGCCTACGTCTATTTTTAACCTCGGTTATATGGGCGATCATTGATATTCTCCTTGTGCGTGTTTATTCCAAATTCTTATAAATATAATCGCGTACCAGCATTTTATTTTCGGATAAATTTGGTTCGTAAATTAACCATTAAGACACCAGAGCCGACTTGAATTGAATAAAACGCCGGTATAAATATCCCCATAAATATTTCAATATATCTGCATGGGCCAGCTGCCAAACGCCATATACTTTTGTTTTCGTTATGTTGGGTGGATGGGGACTGGCGAGGGGATGTAATATATTTGTGTTAAAACAATGGCACACGAAATTAAATTGCTACAACACAGTTATGGGCTGCGCGGATGAAATTTGAACACAAAAACAATGACAACTTTATGAGGAATCTTTAAGTATGTCGTAAATTTTTTTCTTCTTTTTTGGCACCTGGTTTATCAAAACAAAAAGCTTAAAAGATTCAGACATCAATTTAGTTAGAGAAAATAAAATTCAAGTTGCTGGGTGTATGTACAAAATCGCTTTTCCAAATTCACTGGCGCCACTTAGCATATTTTAGAACCTGCTTATGAAATATCACCAAAGGAAATCGCATGACATATGCGTACATATGGCGCGAAGAGAAATAAAAGATGAACATTTTAATAAAGAAGTGACGAAGTGTAGTCAATCCCAATCCAAGCTACAGAAATTTATATATATAATCTCAGTGTCAAACTGTTAGACAGCATGCATGTACATGGTTGCCCAAAAAAATAAAAGAAAAACATGGAAAATTATTTAGAAGAAGGCAATTTTAGAAATAAAACATCTGCTTGGCAAAGTCCACTGAAACCATCCACTCTAACAATACAGTTCATAGCCCAATTTGGCAGCATTACATCATGTATCATGTTAACCAATAGAAACTGCATTTCCAAAATGCACATGAAGTGGATCAACGCAGGGTGGCACATAATGCTGGTTGGTTAATGGTCAAGCGAATGCACATGAAGTGGATCAACGCAGGGTGGCACATAATGCAAGTTGGTTAATGGTAGAGTGACTTTCACTAGAAGCATACATAAGTGGTTATATCTCTGGATACATTTTCAACTACCTAACTTGAAACCCTTTAAACAAATTGAAATTTAAAGGAATTTTAACTTTTAATCTAGTTAACTTACTTTATATCACAGATTCTAAGTACCCTCGGATACCAGATACGATTTTCAATGCTGTCGTCTCATTTCATGTCCACGTTAAATGTATGATGACGATTTTTGTTCGTTTTTTTTTTTTTTGCGTTTTTGTACCATGCAGGCACATTGCAAAGACCAAAGTTTATTTTGATGGCAATAGTAAGGATTATGGTAACAAACGTGACGACAAGGCACACAGCACGCATTTTCACAATTCCGTGTTTTTTCATCGCTTTTTTATGCTGTAAATCATGCAGTTTCGTGGGGGGCATCATTAAAATAGCAACAAAAAAATGGCTGCAATAGGACAATGTACCAAGACGTAGTTTTATGCAAAATACTAATTACGACAGATAATTTTGAAAATTTTACTTCATCATGGCGCCAATTACATATTATGTTACCCGCTTCTAATGAGATTTTATAGTTAATGCGAAACACGACACTAAAATTCAGTTTAAGGGGCAACAAGCACTATTCGGGAGGAGTAACGCTGTTATTTAAGGAAGAAAATGAAGGATGAGGGATATGAGTGGAGGAAAGGGGGAGTGATACATATCATGACAATGTCATAATGACCTAAAAAGTACAAATATTACGTTACCAGAGGGAGTTGCTGGCCTTTCCTTAAAAAATGAGGCTGCCCACAAATTTTGGTTTCGGATAAATAACAATTAAGCCAAACACTGAGAAAAAAAAAACACATTTCGCTCGAATTGTTGGTAAAATGAGAAAATTATCTAATGAGGCCTTGAATTAAATAGTTGGTGAATCATCGTATAAATGTCGACATCATCGAAACCAATGACCATGGCCCACCCACGCCACCATACCCTTTTTCATTGTGTTCAATTTTAATAACGTAATAAATTACGACAGCTAAATCAGAACATACCATTGCACGATTTATAGGGTCCGTAAATATACAGAGCAGAAATTACTGTAAGACTGAGGCAAAAACATCGTTGACAAATCCAAAGTTGCATTTAGTGTAAATCTAGTGCAAAGATTTGTTTTAAGCTTGCAAGATTTACTATAGCCTAGTACAGGGTGGGCACAAAGGTATGCACTATGTTGAAAATATGTCCAGTGCAACAAAATAAGGCAAATAGTTTCCATGATTTGAAGACCAGGATGACCAATGTCATTGCCACTGTTGACGGGCAAATGCTTTCTATGGACAGGATTGATATTCTTATTAGATGTCTTATTAGATGTCGTACATGTCATCAGAGGCGTTCATGTATATCAAACATTTTAAATTCTAAAGTGGACGTTCAAGTATTGTCATCAACTGATGAGGAAGGGTAAGGAGGTTCGCCAAAATGATTACAAATCCAAAGTTGCATTTAGTAATCTAATGCAAAGATTTATATTAAGCTTGCAAGATTTACTATAGCCTAGTACAGGGTGGGCACAAAGGTATGCACTATGTTGAAAATATGTCCAGTGCAACAAAATAAGGCAAATAGTTTCCATGATTTGAAGACCAGGATGACCAATGTCATTGCCACTGTTGACGGGCAAATGCTTTCTATGGACAGGATCGATATTCTTATTAGATGTCTTATTAGATGTCGTACATGTCATCAGATGCGTTCATGAATATCGTTACATTTTAAATTCTCATCAACATTAAATTGTCATCAACTGAGGAGGAAGGGTAGGGAGGTTCGCAAAATGATTACACATGAGGGGGTATTCACAAAAATTTGACGACATAATAATTGAACGTCCCCAAATCCACGTTTGTGCCACCCTGTACATTTACAGTAAGCAATACATTCTGGGGTCGCCCATAAATCACAGGCTACGTCAGAACGAAAATCGATCAAAATCGAAGCAGTGTTTCAATGCTGCCTCGTTTTCATTTAAAAATGAAAAGATGTCCGAAATACTTTTAGTTCACTGTGTACTCCATCCCTCATTTGCATTAACATTTTCTGCTAGACACGTCCCCGAGCATTAAAAAGGTTTAAAGCATCATTTACGGGCGAAAGGCGACACAAAGCTGTATTTTGAGTAGATATTTAACCGATTAGGGAGTTAATAAATTATTTTAAATGCGCATAACATCCAAAAAGCAGCTTTTTCCCAGAAATGGATCAGCCATATCTCCGAATCAGTATACACACGCGCGGCTAGATACAACAACTAGACTCGACAAAAAAATGAAATTTATTGGATTTTCCTGAAACCGGCAAAACTTGCCCGAGATTTATCAATCGATTAAAAAAGTTGTTTCCCCGCTCGGCTTTTGCGTCGAAAACTCGGCAAAATGTTTTTGTCGCTCTCATATTTAGCGTGTTTTCCTCCCCCACGTCCGTATTTGCGCCCACCGAAATTTGCAGAAACATGCAGCACATGGAATTTTAATTTTTTGGCTTGACTGCTGTGATTTATGGAGAAAGATTTCGTTATTTCCCTGTAAAGGCTACAGCTGTGTGCGACTGGGTGTCAAATGGATGAGTTATGATCAAATTTTGGAAAATAGATAAGCAATTTAAAAATACTTAGGATAAAATGACGTCAAAACGCCGATATGTATGTTGGGCTATTAAACAAGACAGCTTTTCATATCATGCCGCAAAAACGCGTATACATATTGGAAATTGCGGCGCGCTAAATCATACAGAGTGCCAACAAACATTCGTGGCTGCTGATACCACAGCCGGCCTCCTTTAGGGACTAATCTGTAAGCTATTTTAGCGCTTAAACACCCGGATTAAATCTTTTTCGAGTGTCTCAAATTAGCTTTTTGCGCAGGGTGGGCATCCGAAAATCCGCCGAAATATTTAGGACAAATCCTTGTCATTTAATCGTTCTATCTCAGGGGATCTTAACCTTATTTGGTACATGGACCCCTTTGGCAGCCTGGTGTAACTCATGGACAAATGGATAAATGTTCATAAATGCAGCATTTGTACACTAGTCTGACTTCTATCGATCATGAGGGAATCACACCAGATGGCACTGTGGTTTGTTGCCTACATGTACACGTACACATCCATAATAATCAAAAGCCAAATTGAAGACTTGAAATTAAATCTGATAGACATATTTATGTGCCAAAGGTACGTTTGTGCAATAATGAACAAAATGTCTCAGCATCCCATATCCAAAGAAAATGCATTTTAAATGCATTGTGCAATGTATTTCAATTTGCAAAATGTATTTGAAATGCATTTGGAAATGTATACGCCAAACTGTATAATGCATTTGTAATATATTTCGAAATATATAGTAATGCTGAGCTATATTTTAATGCATTTCAGCTGTAATTGAGATAAGATTTTAAATTTATTTTACAAAATGGACCTCACTTAGGTAATTCGTCAATAATGGACGAATTTTGTGTAAAAAATAATATTTTTACACACAATTTGCTGCATAACTGCAGTGTGAATTGAGATGTATTTGCAATGTATAGTGAAATATAGTGTGACATGAATTTTGAAATACATATTTCAATACATTTAAAAATTTATTTCGAAATGCATAATACAATACATATTTTAGTGCCAATCCAAAGGTATTTTTCAATGTATTTCCAAATGCATTTCTTGCTATGCATTTTAAAATGTATTTCTAGCTATGTATTTCAAAATACATTTCTTTTCCATATGGGATATAAATGTAGGCAAATGAGATACTATAGCATTCCCTAGGCTATTATGCAGTGTAGGGTATATTTTGCACTCAACATGGAGGATGCAGTCAGTGTTGTTGGAAATAATTTTGCAATGTGTGGCACGTAGATCCTTTTGAAATGCTATTGTCCATCCATGCTACCATAATCTTTGCTCTGTTTCTTCCTCTATAGGCAGTGGATTAAGTAAATAAAACTCTGCAAGTAACAAACAAATTGAAAGTTTTGACTTTTAGAAAAATGCTTAAGAAAAGTTTCAGAAATATCGAATTAAGATACCGGCATTCATGTGTCAATTTTTTTTAAAAAAAATGCAAAACGCGTTAATTTATTAGTTTAAGTACCGGCAAGTGAGCATTTTGATAGAGTAATTAAAACAACGCCTATAACTTGAGCTTGGTTTGGCCTTATGCAAGCATATCATGTTTAAAATTTGCAAAGGGATGACAGCGAAAGAAAAAATTGTTTAATTTACTGTCCAATCTCGATTAGATTTCTAGATCCATGTACATTATTTTTTTCGCCTTTCATCTCATTTATTTTCGTTATAAAACATCGACCATATCCGTTCACTAAATATTCATCTCCAGTATTTCTACAGTACTTCAACAATTTTTAGAGACAAACTATATCATCAATACGACCAAATTTCAAACAGTGAAGACAACTGCCCCATGGATAAACAAGATACACAACAAATTTGGGATATCTACGAATAGGATATACACGTAGTTTTTGTGGTCACTTCTGGTCATGTTTCATGTTTACACAGTCTCATAGTAACCCCTGCTCAAAATGTGCACATCATTTACATTTCAACTCTACTTGTCTAATATGCAGGTACAAGAAGGTGGCAGAATTGACCCTTATATTTATTTAATTGTGTTTTTTTCTTCTCTTTGAAGTAACACAAACTGCAATTTCATTATTTAGCTGGCCATCTATCAGGCAATCACTGCCAGCCTACGAGCCGTTAGGAGAAGCCCACTTTCCCAATTCTCAAATGTGTTATTCAGTAGAGTAATTTGCATGGTTATATTAGTTCGGTTTCGTAAACACTAAATGTATAACTACAAAATAAATGAAATGAGCCTACCCCTTTCTTGTAGCAAACTGCGTGTAAGTTCCTAAGACACCTAGTTGAAAACTAAGGAAAATGTATCGTGGCAGCAAAGAAACATAAGTGGTAAATTTCCAACTATAGCATTAAGTTGACCCCACGCACTGACCCAGACATGAAATCAATACAAACTGTTAGGTCTACTGCAGCAAACAAGAATTGTTCGGAGGCTGACCATGAGTTCAAAAGGGAATAAATGGAATTTCTCTTCAATATATTTTGACAGCTTTGTTTAACGTGTTAATAATATCTACATTGTGATCTTGCTCAAATTCGGGTTACATTTCGTCGGGATCGGAGCAGTATACGTTCATGTCCACGCCTATTAATTGACTAATTTACTTGGCTCGTACAAACAATGCCTGGCTGGGGCTTATTTGGAGAAGCCGGAAATTGAGTGGAATCGTTTAATCGATGCATTCAAAACTGACTTTATACATTTGTATATATTTTAATTGTTCAAACTAAGAGTTGCTATGACAATATTTGTTACGGGCTTTCCATGATAAAAGCCGTATACTAAAAGTCGCATGCATTTATGCGCAAAATTGTGAAAAAATGCACTAGCACTAATTTCTACGATTTCGATTGTCCGGCCATTGTTGCTGTTATTACTACGATAAAAGCACGTTAAAAGCTATCACCAAGAGTTATATGGATCTGATACGGCGTTTATATTTGCGTTAGCATGCAATGCATTCGACCTAATTAAACGGTAAATATCAGTACCGAATTGATAACATCTCATGGGTTGGCCATTCAGTTGTGTCGCGGTACATGGAATACCTTTCAGCAAATTTGACAGCCATAACAAATACAGTGCATCATATTTAATAATGCAGAATAATAGAATAACGTTCTTCTAAGTGTCTTCTAAATAATTCATGCTATTTCACTAAACATGTTATTAGCAACTCGGAGGTTATAAATTGGGAACATAACCAACTACCAAGCTTTGCATGCTCTTTCAATCTAATTATTTAAGGACATCTACATTATACTATAATGTGTACAGACTGATAATGTGTACCATGTTGTTATACACTTGTCGTTGTATTCTATAAAATCAAATAGGATCTATCAGTAGATTTTGAAATAATTTTTGAGGCCAATATAGCTGGCCAATAAACTGATCAATACTGTCAGCATCGAAAACAGCAAATTTGACAGCCATAACAAATACTGTGCATCATATTTAATAATGCAGAATAATAGAATAACGTTCTTCTGAGTGTCTTCTAAATAATTCATGCTATTTCACTAAACATGTTATTAGCAACTCGGAAGTTACACAATTGGGAACATTACCAACAATCAAGCCTTGCATGTTCTTTCAACCTAATTATTTAAGGACATCTATACTATAATGTGTACTGATAATGTGTACCATGTTGTTATACACTTGTCGTTGTATTCTAGAAAATCAAATAGGATATATCAGAAGATTTTGAATAATTTCTGTGGCCAATAGTTGGCCAATAAACTGATCAATACTGTCAGCATCGAAAACAGCAAATTTGACAGCCATAACAAATTCTGTGCATCATATTTAATAATGTAGAATAATAGAATAGCGTTCTTCTAAGTGTCTTCTAAATAATTCATGCTATTTCACTAAACATGTTGTTGACAATTTGGAAGTTATACAATTGGGAACATAACCAACAATCAAGTTTTGCATGCTCTTACAACCTAATTATTTAAGGACATCTATACTATAATGTGTACCATGTTGTTATACACTTGTCGTTGTATTCTATAAAATCAAATAGGATCTATCAGAAGATTTTGAAATAATTTCTGTGGCCAATAGTTGGCCAATAAACAGATCAATACTGTGCAGTGGATACTGTCAACGTAACATGGAGAGTTACATAGTAAACCCCTATAATCAAGAAAGCATTGATCAATTAAGATTGTCTAATTAACGTGGTTAATATGGGAAAGAAAATGCACGTCACTTCAACAACTAGCCAGAGAGGGTCATCCATAAAAAGCAGGCTTTTTGCCGTGTTAAACGCCGTATCATTTGAGCCATTCGTCAATGATGTAAGCGACTTTGTTTTGATTAAAAATGATAGCCCGACCCACCCATTCTTAATCACATATCTTCTCCTCCGTCATAGTCTATAAACTATCCATTTGAAGTTTCTATTGTGCATGGATTTTTTCACAAAGGCCCCCATTATGCGCCATGCAAGTAGGCCACCCCTTTTTAAAAACTTACATAGGTTTACACCACTTTCGCCAATGCCTCCACCATTACAGTTCCCCCACTGATCAACTCCCCTATCTCTCAGATACGCAATCTAAACCCAACTTTAAAATGCCTATAAAAACACACACCTCCTTTTCCTGCACAATTTGACAGTAATTAATCACTCGGAATTGATTTTATGCCACTGATATTGATCTTGTCTACTCTTTCAATGTCTCTTTAGTCGAGAAAGATCATCAACCTCTTAAATTTATTCCCATTGTTGAAACCTTCATTGTTACCAGATGGCGCAAACTTAAAGAAAATCTTCCAGTATTCTTACAACATTCCCTATAGCGTGTCACGGCGTTACCTCCATAACCCCCACCTATGGATTTTTCAAATCACTCCAAGCCCCAAATGGGTTGATTTGCTATTCAACATACAATGATCCAATCGCTTACATGCCTTTTTGTTGCATTTTTTCTAGATTGATAAAATAAAGCAATTTTTTTTCCTTAACGAGACAGAAAAACAAATCAAATTCGAGGGCTATGTCATACTGTATGTATGCACTACGAAAAACGAGGTTGGCTTGGCATATTATCTGCAAAAACGACCATCACGCCTTACGCAAAAATAACAAATCCTAGTCTGCATAATTCAGTATCATGGTTTCAATCGCAAATATAGTTCAAAATGGCAATAATGCGAAGGTCAAGACGAATTCCTCCTTTATCTCCAAGGGCATGCATCTTCAAATCCCCAAAAACTAGACCAGAACATGCTAGGTGGCGCTCAAATGCAGCTGGCTTTGATGCAAATAGCTGGCAAATTAAAGATTTCCTCTATGAGAGTTCTTGATAGCATGAAGAGCATCTTCAGGGCAAGAAGATGCTTCTCTGAGCCCATTTCATAAAAGATGAATCTGTGTTACTTGTTTTACGTTGTCAAGATACATGGAATGATACTTGGTCAATGCAATTCCTCAGATTCATCAGCTCACACTCCTCACACGATTCGTAACATCACAAACTTTGGTGCTAAATGAAGTAAATCATTATTCTTAATTTAGTAATTTCTCACAACTTCTCAAATTTCAATGCACATGTCCATGCATTGATACTTTCTCTTATTTTTGCATCAACTAATCTGTCAACATGTATTATTAATTAGTTAAATTTCCCTGAATTCAGTCATTCCCTGAATGATACTTGGTCAATACTATTCCTCAGATTCATCAACTCACACTCTTCACATGATTCGTAACATCACAAACTTTTGTACTCAAAGAAATAAATCATTATTTTTAATTTAGTGATTCCTCACAACTTCTCAAATTCCAATGGACATGTCCATGCATTGATACTTTCTCTTATTTTTGCATCAACTAATCTGTAACATGTATTATTAATTAGTTGAATTTCCCTGACTGTTTGTCCTGCAGGTCTGGATGAGCCCTGTAGTGGTGCAACCACCTTGTGTATTTCCTTCCTTAATTTCTAGTGTATGAGACACTGCTTATAAATGAGCATATAATACGGATAATATTCATGCGAGCATCGTTTTCAGTAATGTTTACATAGATTTGCATGTAAGCTTGGCGATCAATTTCTGCAAATCAAGAAAGGCGATCTTCCAGACTTCAATTTGTCCATTATTTTACAATATAATCGAAATTTAATTCACGAAAAAAATCTTTTAACGGTGAATTGCGAAAACCGATCGTCCCATTTCATTGACCATGATCAGATATTATGACAACGAAATGCAATAACACCCTCCATGCAATGACAGGGCTCATCAGATAGACGGAAATGCTTACTGTTTGCCATTAAAGAAATGCCAGGCATGATGTTATCGCAAGTCCACGACGTGTTGTTCGGCAATATGAGCAGCAACTGACCATTACCAATTCAAAATTTTATAAAATTATCGCTTTTGCATTACATGTCACGGGAGGAGGATAGGCGGTTCTGCAAGAAGACTACAGAGTCAGTGATTTGTCGATAGCGCACTTGTTTTAGTGTCCACTGTCTGCATTTCTTGAAGACAGGCACTCACATAGCCTCCTGAAGACAATCTGCAAGTGCACTTGTAAAAAAATTTAAAAGTTACAAAGATATAATCGATTTCACGCGTTGAAAAATCGTGAAGTGAAATATGCTTTGAAATGCACAGATATATAGCGTCATATAGCGTGACAACACGCAAAAGATCAATGACCAATGGTCGATAGAAGATGCATTGCGTCACCACGGGTTATATAGTGACGCCAATGTGCTTTATAGTGTCACATGCTGTGAAAACTTAATTGGAGATCATCCTAATTGCACGAAAAAGATCTTAATTTTTCGTGAAATGCGGTACTGTATTACGTCAATGAAATTGTTAACGATGAAATTCTTCAGACTGCAACTAATGATGAGCTGACTTGATCCTCAACAGTTAAATTATAAAGTTAAACGTGACGCAGAGTTCATTCAATTGAATCCAATGCAGAATTACCAGTGGCACATGTGGAGATCTTATAGACGTTTAATAAAATCTGTAGTTTTTTCTATGTATATTTCTATGCAAATTAACTGTGACCATGTAGGATTCAACGCTCAACAGTGATTTTATAGCAGGGTTTCCCCATAACTTCAATTTTCAACTTCCCTGACTTTCCCTGATTTCTCCAGGCTTACAAAACTTTCCCCGACACTATAAATGCACTAAACATGTAAAAATGCTATATTCATTATCCATTGTTTATAAACATGTGGTGAACACAATATTTAATAAGTAGCCAGCAATACAGCACAAATTTTAATTTTAAAAAACTTCTAAGTTAACTAGTTTTTTCAAATTTACAATTTCGTTATTGATCTTTTGCACAGAATTGATAGCTTCAATTGACAGCCTGAGTTGATAAAAATAAAACTTTTTACCGAGACGTAAAAATCATCTAAATTTGTCTTTGTCGTGTAATTCTTCTTATAATCAGCAGAAAAAAAGCAAAGGTTTTCAAATTTTTGTCAGAGATTAAGGTATTTTTTGTTGCTTGACAGCATACATGCACATTGCAAACTGGGAATTCCCAATGAAAACAACATAGAAAACTGGGAATTCACTAAGAGTGTGGAATCCAATTCATGCAGCGCTGTGTAATTTCTCGACTTACAGTGTATGTGTCAAGAGATTTGTTAAATTGATCTGAAAATAAATAAGTGTTCCTGGACTTTTATAGGTCTTATCAACTGCCCTGACTTTTCCAGGCCTTTCCAACATCCCTGACTCTTCCAGGTTTCCCAGGTCAGGGAAAACCCTGTCATAAAATGAAGAATGACTCCCACTTCTCAGATTTAACACCTGAAATTACTCGACATACTGAGTTTCAACAGACGATTCCCATCTACAATACATGTACAGTACATGTACACTGTATGGTGTAGGTAGTCCTATCGCATACACGTGAAATCTGATGAAAAACCGCATGGCTAACACCAGATTTTTTGTAGTCACCAACATTATTATTATTGCGTTTAATCAGCAATGTATACACGAATAAAAGACAAAATACGACGAATCATAAATGTGATATACTCGCATACAGTACATGTACATGTATATTGTGCAAAGGCTTTTATCGAACTTACTTGATTGTTTTACAGCGAATTTGAACAAATTCGGCTTCCTATTGGATATTCGCGCACTGCTCAGCTTCAGCTTGATTAACCACATCTTAAACACCGACCAGTCTACACGAAAACGATGAAATTTTGCGAAAACTGCGCACAAACACAATCGCCAAGCGTATATTTCGTCGTCCGCCATTTGCAAACTCTAACATTCGAATTTTTAACACGCGATCATGATCATCGCTGCCAAATTTGTGAAGCCAAGTCGGCCATCTTGGGACTCCCGGCTGTCCGCATTGGGACATCAAACGTGAAAATGACAGCTTACTTTATACGAATAATTTGAACTTTTAAAAAGGAGATTCGCTAGAATGTTATGCGTACAACTGAAATTTGCGACAATTTCGGAAAACACATGTTCGCATACTGTATTTCTAACAAATACGCTACAAATGATTTCATGTAAAATGTGTAATGTGTAACGCATTGCAAGGTGTTGTAACGTGATCCAGCTATTTAATTATCACGATTTGAAGAAAATTGATTACTTGACGAATTGTTGGTACCTCAATTGAAGTAGTTCATGTGTGTAAATCTGATAAAAAGGAGAATTCAATGATGCCACCAGGACTTTTTGCATCCAATTCTGGCTCATTCAATGCTGGACTGATGTATGTCATTTCTTGACGTCTGTGTCAAGCGATTTGTTAAATTTTCCTGACTTTTCCAGACCATTTCAACTTCTCTGACTTTTCCAGGTTTTTTAGGTCCCATGAAACCACTGCAATCATGCTGACATTTGCAGTGCTATCTCTGCAGTAATTGTAATTTGTCAACATGTGACAGTGACACAACGTGTGTCAAATTTGATTTGACTGTCCTGGAAGACAAACAACGACATCTAGCGATGGAAAGAGAAATTGCACTTGTGATTTTCATTGCATTTTGGGATTGGCCACCCCTTCAGCTGAAACCAAGCACTCGCATATTCGGCTTGTAATAGCTTTTGTAATTCATTCGTGATTTTGAAACCCAACAAGTTGAACGCTCTCAACATGACATAAGAAAATGACAAAACAAAATTATTCATTATTTCACCAGGGGTGAAAATACGAAAGTATAGATTGGCCAGAACGACGACATGAAAGGGTAGCTCAATACAGGCTCGTCAAGTGGGGAGAAGATTTGGGAGTGGTGCCACCGAAAGCAAGAACACCTGTCCCAGGCACAGACAAACTGGCTGCCAGTCATGTTTTACATAATTGCAATTAGAATATACAACTGTTCGCCTAAAAGCTTAATTATGTATAGCCAACAGAGAATGCGTGAACCACAGTTTGAACCCTTGATGGAAAAACTGATTGTATTGCCAGTAAATGACGAGCATACTTAGCATGATCATCACTCTGTGAACACCCAATACCTTGACATCCTTGTGGTATTAAAATATTTGGCATATCCCATAGAAATTTATATTTACGAATAGCCAATTTTTGGCAACTTACTTTTTTATTAGGAATGAGAACGTGGACCATAACCCTTTTGCTCCCAAAGGCTAATATATTAGCCATCTGCAGTAAAGGTTTCCTCTCAAAATATATTATAGCTACAGACATGGTCTTAGCATTATTTCACTCAGGAAAGTCATGACTAAAAAGTATATCAGGTAATATCTTGCTCCCTCTTCTGGTTATTCTGCAAAAATTCCTGAAAATGGTAGATTCTGACACTGACCGTCATAAGTGGAAGTTTCAACATTTGCCTTCAAAATATCTAATTTCTGTCTAATCTGTGTGCAGTCTTTAATTTTATTTTGATATAAGCATCATTTCAGAGAATGCTCATGTAAAAATTACGCAAAAACTCACATTCGTCGGTTAATAATTGGCGCTTTGCTACTTGGCTAATTTATTAGCCACTGGTTGACAATGGCAAAAGTGACATTAATCAAAAACATGTCAAAATTGAATGTTATACATTCCTTGACTGCCACTGACTAGATAGCGTCAATACTTGACATATTCCAGAAATTCCATTAGAAAGTCTTAATTTTTTTTAATGTTTTCTCATGAAAACATTTTTCCAGTGGCTAATATATCAGCCACGATGTAACCTTTTAAATAATTGGGCGATTTTGATTAAAATTTGTAGGAAACATCCTTACCTTATTATAAGAAGGATGGGCAGTTTAATAACAAAAATTATTTGAATATAAACGATAATGCGGGATTTAAAAGGCTATTTATGACCTGAATTATGAAACATGGCATTTTACATGTTGTTCTTAAATCGTTATCTTCTAACAATAGCAGAGGATTAAGTACGAAGGATTTAACTTTTCGGGAATAATTGGGAATATGGGTAAAAACCGCAGGTAATTCAAATACGGATAAGCCACCATTGGTGGAAATTTGAACAGTGTACAAACGTGTTCGTGATGGCAATTGAAAGATATGGAAAATTACGATTTGCATTCACCAGAAAAAGCACAATCATGCGCATTTCTCAAACAGATTCGGAAATTTTATTGGCATTTATTTCATTATTTGCCAGTTTTTTTCACATTGTTATACAATATGTGCGTTAAAGTTCACACAGGTGTTCTATGCGGTTATGCATGGACATAAAAAGCACCTATCGTAACAACTGACAGGACAGAATAGGCCTAATCAGGTGAGAAAATGAATTCAAAAAAGCAGCATCGCTAGATTCTACACAGTGCTCGTAGTATTTATTATATGATAATCCACCTGAGCGGTCTTTCTTTGACAGTTCAAGAAAGCCGTGGGGGCTTCATAGGGGGCGCCAGGACCATTTACTTTGAAAATATTCAGGTAGACAACAAACACGATCATAAACGAAATTCAGACCAGGGCAAAAACGCCAAAAAACCAGTATTTTCACTTAAAAAGGTCAACCAAATAAAAATAAAAATGATGGAATTAATAGGGATTTCACTCCATTTTAACACGTGGACCAATAACTCACATCGGTGTTTGCTAAATGAGTTGCCAATAAAAAGGTGCGAGTGCAGAACTGGGTTTATACTCGTATTTGAATTAATTATGGTGGAGGTTGCTGGAATTTTTCAACTTCAACAGAGGGAGCCACTATTCAGCTGTTCATCTTTCCAGCTGGCTTGTTACTCATACATACACATGTACAATTGTATATCAGATATCCATTAGTTGGTTCATGTAACGTGATGCATGAACCCAGCCTAACAATATTCAAAATTGAACCTCAATAATGGTGCTTCCTTCTATGCAGACAATACTAACTGGCCGTTATAAAGACATGTATGACCCTTAAATTTCAAAATTTTTTGGTTATCACACAAACATACACTTGGCAATTACATGTAGGGGCCCACATTCTGAATTTCAGATCTTCAATTAAAGAAAATACTACATGCAATGACTGACATGTAATTCCAGAAGTGGGGAACCCTAGTAAATTCAAAAGTGGTACTTTTTTTGCGAAATGTGCCCTAAAATCGACCACTTCTGGTATGAGTACACAACCCATATGGAAAAGAAATGTATTTTGAAATGCAATTTACAATACATGTATGTGTACATTGAGACATAAATGTATTTCATAATGAATTATAAAATGCATTTGTTGAGCATTTCCTAATGCATTTCAAAATGCATTTCATAATACATTCCATAAATTGCTCATGTGGTATTGTGAAATATAGTTTATAATGTATAGATCATCTTGATTAATTTTTTTAAATTCATTGTACTTTAGGAATGAATTTTTAATGATGTAATAAATTACAATAGCACACTGAATGTCATAAATCTGTATTGCTAAATGTATTGCACAATGCACTTGTCAAGGTATTGTAAAATGCATTGTGAAATGCATTTCTGTTTGCATTTAAATTGCATGGTACTTGTCCATTAACGGAACTACCTGTTATGTTAGGGTAGGTTAGGTTAGGTTAGATTAGGTTTTTTGAGCGTTTATACCTACCCTAACCTAACCTAACCTAACCTAACCTAACCTACCTTAACATAATATGTAGTTCCGTTAATGGACAAGTACCAAATTAATTTGCAATGCATTTAACAATTTGCAATGTTCTTCAAAATGCATTTATTGTGCAGCACTTTTTGAAAAATACATTTGCAATGTATTTCACAATTTGCAATGTATTTCAAAATGCATTTATTGTGGAGCTCTTTTTGAAAAATACATTTGCGATACATTTCACAATTTGCAATGTATTTCAAAATGCATTTGAAATACATTTCTTTTGCATGTGGGAATGCATTTCACCAACGACATTCTTACATGTACATGTACGTTGCATACTCCTGTGTTGGTTACACTAGAGAAATTATTTTTAAGAAAATGCATGTTAAATCCATTCTTTTGGAATGCACAAAAATACACGTACACAGTGAGCATGTTTTTAGATGGTCAAATGTTTCACTAGCTGTAGAGTAATAATTTTTTTCTTTTTTTATGCAGGGGTTCACCCATACATTGTATGTTTACCAACATTAGATGTCCAGCTGCATGGCAGTGGTCATTGGTAATTCGGATCGAGCTGCTTTTCACACCTCATCTGAAGAAGGGTATTAAAAGTTGATGAAAGTAGGATCCGTCCCCCTGCAAGCCCAGGAGTGTTTTAGAGTGCGGTCAAGAACACCCACTTTTCATCGAGCAATGCGAGTCCTGTCAACATTTGAACAAGTTGCCGTTTTGACCGAGGTTTAAACCAGCTGAAACAGTAAATGTACTGGCCGCAATCAATCAGTTCTCAAATTCGCCACAAAATAAGACGAAAAAACCACCCCCAGAATGTCCGTTGCACGTCACCTCAACAACAATAACAACTTAATGCCAGCCGATATATCTCCATCCACTTTTCTTTAATGGTTCATTGTCTCTAAATATATGCAAAAGGTTAACTGCAGGAATGTTTGGCTAACATCATTATGGTCACGGTCCCATCAGGAGTGCAGATGTCTCCCAACCGTATACTGTATATCCTCCAGACAATCATATGTACATGCAGCTCACCTACTCAAATATCTTCAATTTTAGTTTATTCTCAATAGTTATGATTCGGAGCACTGAATGGACATTATCGTGTACAGACACATATACTGTACACTGTACATGTAAATATATGCTGCTTTTACCCATATCCAAAGAAAATGCATTTTAAATGCATTGTGCAATGTATTTCAATTTGCAAAATGTATTTGAAATGCATT
>JAQFYZ010001885.1:0-20090 GCA_034695085.1 Cylindroiulus punctatus
AATTCCGAATTTCGAATTTGGTTGGCATTTTCGATCCAACCACTATCACCCTAAAAACCCAATCCTGATTTCTAACATGTTTCTCTATCATATTATGAAAAATTGTATGCTTTGCTCACGAACATGAAGTTTTTTAAGACTAAATTTTTTAATGTACGTATACATGCATGTTTAGATGATATTGTGCCCTGCTCTAAATGTGCACAAAATATTTTTATTTCTACCCTAACACCTTTCCTAGCTATCGAAATTTTTTCTTTTTTTACCTTGTTTTTTGTTTGTTGTCTTGCTCATTTTATGTTTAACGAAAACCAACCTAAAAATATATTTTCTTTATTTAGCTGCCATACTGCCACGTAATCACTACCAGCCTTCAAGACCATAATACATTGACAACGGTTTGATTCCCCAAAATAAAACAGATGGAATCTCTGAAATCAGGCGACCATGAATGTAAGTTCAATTTACATTATCAACGGATATTTATCGCGATATAAAAGTTTGATGTTCTGAACATTTATAGCTTGAGTCGTGTCCTAAATTGAGTTAACTATTTAGTGCTCCTATAACTTCATAAAATAATGATAATAGAATTCAATAGGATGCCCCGTTATATTTGGATGTTTTCCGTTAAACTATTACGCTATTCGTGTGTGAATATTTAGGTTAGCTTTTTTACGGTTACATTAAGTCTATTCGGAGGTGGAAACTGCAACATTTTTACTACCGGTAGTCCGTATATTTTACGTGCCATTCTAAA
This sequence comes from Cylindroiulus punctatus, assembly GCA_034695085.1. NCBI lineage: Eukaryota > Metazoa > Arthropoda > Diplopoda > Julida > Julidae > Cylindroiulus > Cylindroiulus punctatus. The sequence continues at coordinate 761 of JAQFYZ010001885.1, forward strand.
ACGACTTTTTGCTCACTAACCCTGCCACACTGAATGAGAATTTCTGGTTCATAAATTACGTGGCATCCCATGATTCCTAGCCGAATCATAACCTGTTGTATATGGGATATGCAGATTTTATGGTCTTGGCAAAGGCAGATTCGCGGTTTTCTGGAACCTATTAGCGGCATTATGCATGTTCCAAGGAGTAAATTGCTGCAGAAAGCAGACTATGTAACTACAATTAAAATGCAAACGACGTCAATTTATGATTTTCCCTCTAGTCGTCTGGTGGTGTGCATCACCTATCAAATGTATAGCTCGTAAGCCTCTGGAAGTTTTTAAACAAGCATAAAAAGCTGCTCGGAATTCATTCTAGCTGTTTAGTGGTTAAGGAAACGTCTTTTAATACTGGATTTCTCGTGATTTCACACGATTTCAAAGACAACTTGAGCATCTTCCCTGATTAGCAAAAGTGGCTCAGCAGTGAGTTTCTCCTATAGTAGAAATACGAACTGATGAAACTGTAGGACAGCCAATCAAAGAGATGTCGCTTATCGATTAGGGATTCCTGGTTTTTAGTTGTTGTAAGGAAAATGGCTGACGCCTCGAGCTGAAGCGCCTCCAATTTTTTTTTTTATTTTTTTTTTGTTTAGCTCCTTCCTCTCACCAGTGGCGCTGTATGCGAAATACTGGACTTAGTCAATCGCATACTGGCGATTGGATTCTATTGGTCGGCGCTTTCAGCCCAGTTCCATCACTTCGTGGTTCTACTATAACGTCTGTTATAATAGACGTCACCTATGCAAGGGAGAAGCTAAATACAAGTAGAGTTCAAATATTCATATTGGGAACATGGGCATTATAGTGAAGTATTCCACACAAATTTCCTGCCCACCATCTCTAAACCCGTTTCCATGGACGTAAAAAATTGAAAGTACGACTAGAGGGTTGCATACCATCGATAGTGAAACGTAGTCGGAATTATGACAATGGCCCCGAAGGTTCTCACATTTGCCTTCGGTAAGAGTGAGGTCATGGAAGTGCCTCATGGCCAATGGAGTTCGTCATCCTCTTCTTCCATTTGATATATACGTATCCACTTGCCCATTATAGGCGAACTCCGTAACTGCTGTATGTTTGCTATAATGAACATGTATATTTCAAACTGAGCCGTGTATACATCGCTCAATAGGCATCTACTGTATAACGACCAGTTTTCGTCGGGGCTGCATACACCGTTTAACCTGAGGTAATTTGTTTCTCGCCCCGCAAACACTATGGCAACTCCGAAATGGATTCTCGGGTTTATCTGCGAGAGGAATACGAAATTTGGTCGCCAACACTCCAGTCGTTAAATAACGTTGGCGCCCGTTAACTTTTTATTTTTGGCCAGCGCGATGTAGACCTGTATACTACAGTATAGCCCCAGTCCATGCTATCCAATTTCTTCTCGCCTGATGCGTAGAAAATGCTGAAAATGTTTACGAAAGCAGACTATTGATATGCAAATGCAATAGCCTCGATGCACGCTTTTCTAGCATGCAAATGTGTCCATGAGGACCGCGCCGAAAACTTTAATGGTTCTTATTTTCATTTGTTCGGTGCGATCCCTCAAGCTACGGTGGCGTCCTGGAGGCAAAGGCCAGCGATGAAAAAAAACAAAAACTAACAGGTGATATATACAGTACAATTCTACGTGTGGAACGATGATGAGCTCAAGTATTATGTAGTGTACATGTACATGTAAGTACACACTCAACTTTCGCTTTCGGCTACTGTGACGTTCGAAGTCTTAATGTTGGAAGTCGAACCTAATGAAAAGGTGAATAACTGGTATAAATTGTATGAGCCAAAAAGCTTCGATAGCAAATCTCCCATTTTACAAATTCAAATCAAAATTTGCGAATACGACACTAGAGCTTGCAACGCGACAGTGTCTCTTAAATGGGCCACGTAGCAAAGCACGTTTTCACTGCTGAAAAAATAAATTGCTGTTGATAATAACCACGTCAAGGTCAGTTAATTTCAAATTTAGTTAATTATTAATGATTATTTTTTTAAATAACAGCCTGGAATTGAAAAGAACTTGGATGGGCCATACACGCAACCGTTAAGCAATAGCAATAATTGAAATGATTTAAAGAAAAATTGTCGCTACACTATGTTTTCTCAAATGAGTTGCTCATCAAAGTACTGGCAAATAACCAGTGCCCGACTGGTGAGCTAGATCTTGTGTAGCTAAAACGATATTAACACTCTGCATATTTTCATTGGAAAGAAACTTGTCGGACACCTTGTATTTCTCTCGGAGTCAAACGTTAGTGCAGTAGTCCAAATGTTTTCAGACAGCTGGCTCCTAAATGTCTGTACTCGTGTTCTTCCATTCCAAGCTCTCTTGATTAATTTCAAAAATTACAAAATGCACTTAATGTTATTCATGTTTTTTTCCGCCTTTATTGAGGTAATATTAATGTCAATAAGGATGATGGAAATCACAGCAAATGTTTCTGCTTTCTGATTCGTTTGCACACATGCCTAAGATTATACTGTATGTCTATGCATGTACAGTGTAGGTTTCATGCATCCGAATTATTGCATCCTACTGGAGGTATTTAATTAAAACATTCACGTGCTTAGTCATCTGCTCGCCTACAACGCATATTTTATTAGATTCGTAAATGCATTAAAATGTTGAGCCGACTAAAATGTGCTTATTGGTTCGTTCATGATGATATAATTACGCAACTTCGCCCCCTGGATATAGGCAATCATTGCGTGCTGTTAACATCAGCATGTTTGCCTTCTTACGTTAATTAAAAGTTTAAAATTCTTTGCGAATAATGTACATCTGAAATGAAATCCATTTGAGACGACTTTTTTGGTCCCACAAAATGGCTCGGAGATAGTCATGGCATATTTATGTTAATGGTGCTTATCAATGGGCGTTGTGTTTCATTAGCTGGATTGCTTATACGTGTACATGGTGTTCAGAAAGTCCTTTCGTGTACAGTATGTATTTGGTTTACAGGGAGTACCAGCAGGCGGCGCTGCAACCGCTGAAACCGAAAATGACGTCTATGGATCCCTGTGAATCAATTACGTGAAAATAAAGAAACTACATGTAATAGTTGTACATGTAATACCTTTTTAAAAAATGTGTTCCATGTAATTCATAAGTTTTAGAAATTAAATTTTCCAATGATAGTGGGACTTTATGCTCACTCAGTATTTCTTTAGAAACTAAACTGATAATTTTTCATAAGAACGTCAAAAGTTTGCTATGTTCAGAAGCTATTTTTACACGCCTACATACCGTAAGCAAAAACGTGTAATCATGGTGTAATCAATTTGTGAATCCCTAATTCACCTCAGCGATGTTCACGTGCAATTTTGCAGTGCCCTTCTGATGCCTAAACTTAAGAAACTTCAACGTATATTTTTGCTAGCATATTTTATAGATAAGCTGTGCATTAACATCCCTATATAACGAAGGGAAATCGTTTTTTCCTACTTTTAGTCGGTGCATGATGGTTTCAAGGAAATTTCGACATTCGCAGTATATAAACGTCAGGTTTTTTTCCGCCGTTTGATCGATAACTTTTAGTCACATATTATGGATAAATGCATTACTCACGGTGGTATGACAAGAGCAATTTCTAAAATATAAAACTATCGATCGAAAGATTTGATTGGAAGATAGGGGAAGAGCAATGCCTGCATGTACTGTAGAACCTAATGTAATCAGTTAAGAAGCAATGTGCTCGTCAACGTTATACTAAATTGAAACTGGGTCTGGGCGCCCTTTTATCGAGGATTATCTACCCAATAGCTTGACCAGCTTTTACGCCATAGGTTGGTCCGCCGTCTTCCTTCTACAGTATATTTCAAAGAACGGTTTGTCTTTGACCGATGCCTTTCTTAAATGCGAAAAAATAACTATGGTAATAAAAACGTGGTTTCAGATGAACTAGCCCTTCACATACTCTTAGTTTATTAGCTTTTCTCTTTTTTTGCACACACGGATTCAACACTTAAGACTATGTGTCAAGGTGCTTCATCCGCAAAAAACTAAGACGACAATTGATTTTTTGATCTCTTCCTTAGAGTTAGTAGTGGGTTTTTGATAAAAGCTCGACGTACACACTATCGCTGAATTTGAACGCTCTTACTCCTATAAATGAAAGTGTGGGGAGATCCAGTGTGGAAAATATTAGGAACCATGCCAAGATGACATATAACATGTACATATTTCATCTACAAATGGATCTAGTGTAAATGGCCATATGCACGTATGTCATTCAATATCTATATTTATCAAAATATATACCAATGCACACACATGTATGGGATCCTGTAATCCCTGTATCCCTCAACTAATTAACATTAGGGAATACGTCACCACGACTAGCACAACTACATGACATGCTGAATGTGTGTTAACATATAACATAATCTCCATAGGCATATAGCATGCCCCCACTGTACAGGTGTGATCAAATATGCGGATTGCTAGAATAATTTTCACTGTAAATGGTAGTAGTTGAAGTTTACAGCGATTACGATGTACATGCCATTAGGTAAAGGAAACTTAATACGTAAAATAATGCATTACTGTACACCATAAATAAATCATGTTGATTTATTAATATTTATTGGCAACGGCAAATAAATGATTACTAGTATTTAATATAGTTAAACGTTTTAATTTAAAGTAACATATTTTCCATATTATGATCATGTATGCAGCCATACAGGGCTGTGTATGTATGGCTTTTTCAAACGACTCGCGACACCTTGTTTGTAGACTTCAATAATGCTATACATGCCACGTACATCATATATACCACCGTCTATGGTTATACTAACCTAGTTTACTTTAATAACCTGGCCAATAGAATGTCCGCAAGCCGTATTACGCAATTCCTATGTAATTTCCAGCATGGCGTTCACCCTCAAGTTCGCTTTATTAATGTGTAATGATATTCCAGATTTCCTGTTGGAATTTTCCTTTTTACGTATTGTCATAAAATTCTGTTCATTGTTTGAAGGCTTTTGAGCCTTCATATGACTCTGTCAATAAACTTTAATTGGCTCGTCCGGGGAAAGGTAAACGGAAAATGTGATGCGGATAATTGCCATTTGATTCCCGAATCCACTTTGGCAGAACTCTGCAAAATCATTTATTATTGAATAGCCCATAGCGAGCTTGCAATGTTAACATTTGGCTGCATGCAGCTTCTTTCCAGCGCACATCCACTCACTTTCCATGCTAACAATGCACCGGAGGCTTTCGGAGTCGACAAATTGCTCTCACAATAGTTAGATGTGATTTATTTGTTGAATAGGCTAATGAAATATTTATGACAAAGTTAAGAGTGTTTCACGCTCTAGAAAATAGCCATTCAATGGGATTCTTCAAATTAGATGCATTCATTGAAAACCATCCAAAGGAAGCGAGCCCATATGCGCTGCAGACGAATGACGTGCTGTGATTCTTAGGCATTCCTCTCACTGAGTGATAATTGCTTTTATTCAATAAAAAGAAAATTACTCTTGCGATGCAGTGGACGAGATGGCCATTTTCGCGGTCCTAACGTTGCGTGCATCCCTTATTATTACTGTCATTTTGCCGATGCTGGTCGATCAATAATTGCTAGGCAGAAATGCACCAAATTGCAACCGCCATTGAGGATGCGCTGAAAACGTGTTCGGAAAATTGGGCAGAGAAACGGAAATTTCTCGTAAATACCATGAATGCATATATTCTTTACAAGTTGGGTTACAGGGTGAAACGTAAGAATTCTATAGTATGGTACTAGAAAAGGGAATAATATTGTGTTAGACATCCAGTACACATGTACAATTACAAGCTATCAGTACAACGGATGAACATACTGGTCTTTACATCGATGGAATTGGCTATAAAGAAAGTAAAATAATGCGTTTCTTTATTGCAGTAGTTTTACAATAAGGAGGGGATTTTACTTGCACATCATCCTTTATGATTACAGGGTGGGACGTACGAATTCCATTATGGCTACTAGAAGTGAATAATAATGTCCTGCAGTATGTACAATACGTACGTGTACGATATAATTTGGCAAATTGGGTATTTCAAACTGGAATTGAAAAGTAGTCGGCAACACTGTTTTTGGCAGGCTATGACATTCAACATCAAATTTTGAAGAAAGTGGGCTTATCCAATTGGCTCGAAGGTTTGCAGTGATTGCTTGGCGGTTGTACAGCTAAAGATTAAAGAAAATACGTTTTAAATCAGATTAAGTTTGATTAGGTTAAACATATACAAACATTAAATATAAATAAAAAGGGCAGATTGCGGCAACTGGGGCATGCATGTGTATTCTGCATAAGTAGGGTTTAAATATACATATACGCGTAAGTATTGTGCATTTGAAGCAAAGCTTCATCATATCCCAAATTTATCCCGTTGAATATGCATATACATCCAGGTGCTGATATCAATATTGTGCACGTATCGACCTAATATACTTTTGGTTGGATACATACTGATTCAAACAATAAATAATTAGCAATAAAATGCGATCACAATAACCGTTATTCACTAGGTTTATTTGTATATCACACGATGTCAGAATATGTCCTCTGTAACTGTTGATAAACTCGTTGATTTCTACGCAATACTCGCATTCCATCTACTGTATATAGTTCCGAAAATGTGATTTATCATAAACCTTTATTGGGTCTATTTTTTGGCATCTGCGTGCGGCGTTATTTTCAAACCTATGAGGCTCTATATGAACCATATTTTAAATAAAACCCTACTTTGCCCACGCACATGAGCCTATATATCCTATAATCTGTCTGAACAATTGCTGGTTTATGGTCGAGACAAGAAACATATTGTGCAATGCAATACGCCATTGGATGTTTTCCTGTAATATATTTTTTTCTTATAAACATCCAGAATCCACTACAGGGCTGTTTCGGCAAATGTTCTCTACTGTATTCGGCCTTTATTGGCTAAGAATAGTTCTCAGCTGTTGGCATAATGGCTTCTGTGCCATTTATGTATTGATGATAGCCTGCAATATTGGCTTCCTAACATTGTGCAGCATTCAAATATCTCAAAGACACAAGCGAAAATAACGCAACTTCAGGCGCCATGTGCCAATGATTAGCATGTTGACTACAGTATATTGATTTAATTTTGCTTTTTACCAACTGTTTTTTTTTTTTGGACATATGTATCGATCTCTTCTGAATATGTTGACTCAGAACTTTTTTTTCAAATTTTGTATATACTGTAATGTAGTAGTTTTAACTTGACCCATACACATTGTTAAATTTAAATGATTAAATAGTAGTGAACAGTAATTCGAATTCCCATAAGTGATTCGAACAAATTTAAGTAAGGTGTATTTAGTTCATATCTGGAATGAACTTGGTATTTAGATGATACAATGGTGTATTATTAAAATGTTTTCTCTTGCTCAGTAGCCATGACGCATAGTTGAAGTTGAGATGAATAGTTGAGATGAAAAATGAGGTGAGAATAAACAAATTTATTTAAAAAAATTGTAATAGCACTACTGTATGTATCCAATGAGGTACATGATAAATGAAATTAATAAGTAATTTATGCAAACAATGTTGGCTAGCGCTGAAGACATTTGCTATATTAAATATTAATGAGATTCTCGATTTTCTTTTAGATTGATGGGTTTAATAATTTTTCCACATTGGCACTGTTTTACATGCTTACTTTGAACTGTTTGAACTAGAACTGTGAACTTGAAGCAGCGATTAAGCTCTCCCAAATATCAGATTGTGCACCATTGTACGCGTATGGGACAATATTCTGTACATATATACCGTATCTGGTTTGGTAAACTCAGATAGACCACACTAGCAAGGTTTAATAAGCATGCAAGATTAACTCGCCTTACGCAATTAAAGCTACTTCACATTTCTATTGACTTGGCGTGGCATATCTTTACGTAAGATGACTTAATGCTTCCAGATTTCACACAACCTCGGAATCTCTAACCACCTTATATCGATAACTATTGAGGGAACGTTGCTTCGGAGATCCGACATCCATTCAATTACCAAAAAAAGTGAACACCAGTGATCACCTCTTTACATCCTGCATGAATAATGGAGCAATGCAGAGCCTGATAAACCCAGGTTTTTGCAGCTCCGATAACGATTGCCAACCCTTTTCATTTCAATATGAAAAGGCGTTGTTCAGCATCATCACACGGTGTAGATCAACAAACCTCAGAGCTTGATTTCTCGACACTGCTTTGGAAGACGCCCAAAATGGACCTCATTGAGCTCTCAGACCATCTTAAATTGCCATCACTCGAAGAGATAAACCCCCTCTCACCAATGAATTAATGTGGCACACGGGAATTCAACGCCACAATGGTGAGCATTTGCATTTGTATGAAGACGCGAATATTGAATTTAGAAAGTCGAGTCAGCGGGGGCAAAATTGAAAAACCCTAGCCCAATTTCCATGTGCATCAGCGGCAACACATGTAATATTGATTTTTGCCAAGCAGTCTATAGAATTGGGGGCAATAATGCGAAAGGAGACCAGAAGATGCTCTACGTACTGCATCTAACCGTAAAGGCAAAGCCGTTTTTGAATATTCCTTTCTTTCAACCTTGGAAAATTAAGCTTTGCAATCTGGAAATATTTCAGGGCTTGTAAATAGTTTCGATATCTTGTAGGAATGGGTTACATTCGACTTCTACAGAAGCTGATTCCTCCAAGGTGATCATAAAGCCATACCCTGATCACAAAAATAAAATTTTAAATACACCGATACTGTAATCGCCAGAATCGAGTATGGCATCCACGTGTAAATTAGGAAGACACTCTAATCGCAAATCAGTGTTATAAGCAATCTACAGCGTGGAAATCTATTTTGAATTCAATTTTTTTTTTTTAAATTGGGCTTAAAATAAATGATAAACTACGTGTATACCTACAATCCTTTCCCTGAATAGACGAAATTTTCGATTCTAGCAGTTACAGCGCCGCCTGTTAGATATTAACCAAATGTGTGGAATATATAAAAATGTGGGAGTTTTTCTGCGTTTTTTTGCAAACTTGGTCCTTGTAACCCTATTAGATTCTTATTTATAAATTACGTTTTCTCATGGTGATGGTAAAATTTTATAATCACCCTGGATTTAGTAACCCAAATAATCTTAAAATCTTCATTTGTTAGGCGAGCTTCAAATTGAAAAAGACTGTCATTTTTGGAGATCCTCATTTAGACTATAACGAAGTCGATAGTCGATTGAATAACATCCATTACAAGGGTATAAAACTCATTAATGTATAATTGCACAAAATGTATTGAACGTTTGAACTTTGAAGTACTTGCATTATAGCGTCCCTTCAGACGTTGCATGCGATACAAGTTTCATGTCGGTTGCCAATGAAATATTATTCGCGTTGTATTTATGTATGACTATAATGAAAGCGATCTATTGCGCACGTTATGACTTACTGTACAACGTTGCCGTTACTTTTATTAAGGTAATACAATGCCAGGGGTTAACCTTATAAGCTACTGGCGTGAAAATATGGCGTTTATGACGTATTCCGTTCGTTTTGACATCCCATGAATTATGCATAAGTGAGTTATAGACCCATTCGGAAAAAAATGCGTTACATGTGTAAATGTTTATCGGTCTTCTGGGACAAAATAGACGAGCAAAGTTTGCACTCCAGCATTTGAACCACAACGATTGAGCTCCATCCATTCACATGGAACTTTGTAAATGCAACGCAAACAAGCCGGTTAATAGAAACTAGAATTTTATTGCATTAAAAGTATTAAAATGCGAAAAGGAGAACCGCCAATTTTATGGCGCATCATCCATTTTCTTCGCATTCTTTATATTCTTGCCGTGTGCTCTTTATTCGCTATATTGCGCTGGTGCGGCAACTTGACATTAATAAAATCATACGGAATATCTGCTCTTGTTACAGGTTGTAAAGCTAGTGGGGGAGTTCGAGAAAGTGTCTTCGAAATAAAGGCAAAAATGTAAATGCTGTGAAATGACGCATCAGGGGATTATTTATTCGGAATTTCAGATTGGATAGTCCTGGGGAGCACCGATATTACCTAAGTAAAGCGTTGCGAAATGAAAGTACAGCCTATTAGAAAATCAGTTTGCTTATGTTATGATAGGACGCTGTAGAAAAGAGGATCCAGAAATCTAGTGTAGCGCTCAACTAACCAATTTCATATTTTCTCTAAATAACATGTAGCAGATTCACATTCTATGTCTGCATTTACACGACTAAGTATGCACAAACTACATTGATAACTCTCATTAGGGATTTTTCAGGTAAAGTGGAAAAATTAGGAAAAAGTGGTTTACTTTGAAAACTTTGGAAATGTTAACAAATTACATTTTTCATAACTGATTGGTTAATTAAAAAATCAAGAGATGACAAGCAATCACTGATATGATGAAGTTGTCAATTAAAAACAGAAAATCGTAAAAGTACTGTTTCCATATAGCTCTAAAAACTCTGAATAAATTCATCTTCATCAAAGCATTACACTTATTAAAAGATCTGTATATAAAAATAGAAGTCATATTTCTATTAGTCACTGTTTGATTATGTAAAATGATGAGCAGATAATAACGTGATCTTACTATTGCATTATTATCAGCTCATCCGTTTTACAGATTAAATCGTGCGTTTTGAAGGAATTCAAACATATCTTTAATCATGACTTGCTTTATTCAGTTCGTTTCGTAGTCCGGTTCTTGGCCAACATTTTCTCTAAAATTTGGCTAATTTGGGCATTAACAGCTGACGGTGGAACGAGTTTCAAGTTAAATGATTTTCGTTCTCGCAATAAATTCGAAATTCGTCACGATTTATCAAGAAGAAATTAACTGCTCGTTATAGTGAACCATAGAAATAATTATCTGTAATGAAAAATAATTCACTTAATACATGTGTATTTGGAAGCTAAAGATTGCATCGTTTTTACCCCTATAGTGAGGCAAACACTGCCAGCTTTTCGCATGGGTGGCGAAAGAGCAATACGGTATGTTTTTTTTTTTAGTTTTCGAGTTTCATAAAACCCAAATTATCCTACAAACCATGCAGTATTCCTGTCACTGAACAATACGATTCTTCGTCTTAACTACACATGTATTACGCGTATTTTCAAGCTTTCACCAAACAGTGTAAACCACGCAATGTGAAGATCGTGTTAAATTTGAGAACCACTGCTATATTGGCCAATGAAACCATCATGTTCAGATATATTGACCGAAATACCGGTTATAAAATTAAAAATATCGCTAGTTAAGGTAAATGAGAGAATATGGATTTCTGTCTATGGTTTGCATAATTATAAAATCGTTCTATAAATCTTGTCTAACAAAATTATACAGTGAATTACATGATTTTTTTGCTTCGCAATCTTGAAGACTATTACACGTTTTGTTTCCATTGGTCGTTGTCAATTGTTTAATTATTCTCTCTCATGTTGAGATTAAACCTGGACAGAAACTCCATGTATTTCCAGATTTTGTGACAACAGCTTCAGCGCTTTGTCTATAATAGATGCTAAGTAAGTGCCTGACTTGTGTAGATGTACATCTTAAAGAAACAGTGGAATTAAAGAAACGGTGGTTGGGGTTGTTTGGCAAACTGGAGTTGTTATACCCTCGTGGGATTCCATTATTGATGAAATTGCCCGAGTTCATCTATGGGGAAATCATAGTCACCACTAGCATTGTTGCTATGATTGCCTTCGTTTCCCCCAGCACAAAATGTTGACAGCATTTTAGCTTAAAGAATAAATATGACCAAGTTTGTAAACCATTTTTCTCCCTTTTCCTTTCCCTCTCCTTTTATTCTCTTGGCAAATTTAATGCAGGAACGACCGCATCCTATGGAAACAATTCTTGCCATTTCCACTGAGTTCTATGGCTTTTCCACTATATACATAAGGTGCACATTCTGTGTATACAATTCGAGTATACAAATACCGGTACATGTATATGCACCACGTGAAAATCGATAACTCCCTGCTCTTCGGAACTACGCATTTAATTTTGCGGATGCTTCGAATCTTTTGTGTTTGTCAGATTTTATTGGACATTTATGATTTTTCGTATTGTCATTCATTATTCCTCGCTGCTTTTGAGCGGAGCATTTGGAAATAGGTTTAATAAAAGAAAATCCGTTGCGAACTTGGCTGTGTATGAAGATATTGGCATAGTTTTTCTATGCGGTATTTTGTACTGCTATCATCTGATAACATCCGTTGATGTTTGAAACCCTGATTCAGGAAATTGTTAGCATTTCTGTAGGCACTAAGTTGTACATTCCTGCACAACATTTTCAAAAGTAGATTTTTAATTTTCTTTTAATCGTACAAAAACTGTTCAGCCTTCACTAAGATTGATTTAAAATGTACGCTTATCAAGCATTGCAAAATCAGCTGGCAATTCATGCATGTATTGGTATAATCATTATCTGTGTATCTTAACCCTTATCCCACCAAGTTTATTTTATATACAAAACGGAGAATAATATGTTTTAAATTAAGTTTGTGTAGCTAGTCATGTGCGAAGTACCCAGTATTCTTAGTAATGATACAATGGAAAATGCTCATCAATACTTTTTCTATTATACATATATTTTCTGATAATATATGGTATTTCACTAAACGTGGAACAGAATTGAGATTGAGACCCTACTGTACAGGTATGCACAAAACGTTCAGTCCAGCATCATTGGAGCTGATGTTAGGCCTGATGGATAGATGAATGCCACGTTTGCTGTTAAATAATTACTAAGTTTCGAGATTGTTGACAAAAGTGAACTTTTTGATTCACCCATGGGAAAGCTTCCAGGGGTTATCTCAAAGTGGCTGAGGTTAAGAAACTGGCTTTGTACACCAATAACCGTGTGCATACCTTGAGAAGCACTGGCATACACGTAAGATGTGAAGCTTTCTTCAATCATCAATAAGTTGGGTTCAAATTAGTGGTCCTCTCGAGAGGCGATAAAACAGCCCCCGTAGTGGCAAATGCAACGATGCAATTTGCAGGGTCTTATCCTTCAGTACTGCCATCTCATTACTGCAAAGTGCGGTCTTTTGTCGACTTTGGCGTCTTGCACCATGCAAACAAACAACGGCGACTTAAGACGCCATGGCGAAGGAAATAGAGACGAACTTCTTGAAAATCCACTTCTTTCGGCATTTTGTTGTAACAAGAGAGATGGCACCGCACTTTATTCCTTGCAGAAGACCCCGCTGTTTCATGGATTTTTATTGAAACCTGGGAGCCCGTTCAACTTAATCCACAGCACTTAAATGGGATGCGTTTCTAACAATGAATGCAGGATAGCTGACATTCGAGAGCGTGGAAAATCTTGCATCCCTTGTATAAATACTACAGCGTACAATTAATTGACTATGAGAAAAGAAACAAATTCGACCTACTGTATCAGTATGTATTTGACTTGGAAAGCTTGAGCAAAAGCATGGAATCAAAAGCTACTACATGTACGTCAAGTACGTTTAACGGTCAGTTAGCCCGTTTTATATTCCTAACGTTTACATGTATATGCAACAGAACATGAAATACACTTCAGTATTTTTTCTGTTGGTTGTCTGAAATAATGTGCAATTTGGAAGAGTGGAACAAACCATTGCCGTACCTTTGAAATATTCCGTAAAGAAAAGAGTACGCAGTAATCAATAGTTGAGCAAGTTCGTCTACAGGTGTACATAATCTGATTAAACTTATATATCCAGCAGTTGTCTATAGGTAACTATGTCGATATGAATAAAGGGAATCTGGAGTTGGCTTTGCTTCATTGCACCATCATCAGATTTTCCTTTGGCTATACACCTGCAATTAGTTTTATAACAAATAACAGTGCCATTGAAGGTTATCGCTAAATGTATATTTTCTGCTTGAGGCGAAATATTTGGGTCCAGAATCGATCTGACATATAGTCAGATAAAACTAGCCAACACGGTAAATTTTATGTAAAGGCGAAGTCATTTTATTAACCATTTCAATTCACCGCATTGTGTTGATGTTCCTATTTAAGCTGCAGATTAACCGAAATTACAACTAATTCGCTCCTATTGCCTTATAAAATTGCCAATAAAATGAACTGCATAATGGACAGAATTATGCGAACGTTGTATGCAAGAATGACCTAACTTGGCCCGTCGAATCTGCCATCACAGCTCCAATATGGCGCCATTAGTACGCTCAAAGTATTGCATAAATCAAAGGAGTCACTATTTTGACAATTTGTGCACATTTAAAGGAGACTTCATTAATCTACTGAACAAGTACATTTGAAATACGTGCTATAAAAGTATAAATGTACATGTACGTTTATCCGATGTTTCCATAACAGCATAACTGAAAAGATTTGGATTTATTAGCAGCAATTCAACGACTCCACGACTGCAGCCTACTTTGGTGAAGTAGGCAGGTACATAGTGATGTTTCTTTTATTGCAACAATTTCTATCCAGTCAGATTCCATATACAAGTGTATCTGAAGGCGTTCTACATTGCATAAAAACTCAATTTCATTTTTCGAAGAGGAGAAGTTTAAATTTAGGTTGATTCTTTCGCTTGCAAATCCCAGCATTCATCAATACTTTAAAATGGTGTGTGGAGCTCTGTTCAGTCCCACTTTAGTAGTGACACAAATTTCAGATTATGGGAGGAGTCCAGAAAACATCGTACAGTGTACAGTGTCTCGTATTACTGATGACACAGAAAATTAGCCATGTAAATGACATCTACTGTGCAGTATATCTGAACACATCACCAGTATACCGATTACTGTACCTTGTTTCCACTTGTCCTGGAAAAACAACCCTTGTTTTATTACTGCTTTATATATCGTTTCTTGAATGGTTTGTTACGCTCACTTTACTCGTTATTAATAGCTAATGTAGGAATTTAATCTCATGGTGAATTTCATGCTAGGCATTCCATTAGAAGTGTATCCCTAATTGCCATCAGAGGATCGTCAATGCATGCTAAGTGGCTGCTCAAATGGCGATATTGAACCGCCATTTTTTCTCGGATGCTGGCCTTAATTTTTTCACGCATTTCACTTCAATGTGGCTGTTTATGCGACACTTCTTACTTCAATTTTGGCATCTCCTATTTCTACACCAGCATTAATCAAGTGCATGCTCAAAATGAGCTTTCTCCTAAATACGAGCGTATTCGAATTCGATCATTCTTGCATTATGTAATATGATATTCATTATGCGCCCTTTTATTGTTTATCGCTAAAAGTTTAAAAAGGCTGTTAAGAGAGGAAAGTTCACTGCTCTGGATCGATTTATTAAAAGACAGGCAAGCAGTTAATACCGAATAATGGCGAATAAAACCCATTCATTCTAATTTGCTCAAACCTGTACAAGACTCGATGGCTTCTTTGCCAGTATTTTTAGCTACATGTAGGCCTTAGTTTTGTCTGTAAATTGGAAAGGTGTACCCTTGTAAAAAGTGTACTTCGAAAACTGTGGCGAACATAAAACTCCGTTAGAGAATACTAATAATGCACCACGTTTAATGTATATCTCAATTTGAACAATTCCAGGCATTAGTGTGAGATGTAGGCGTATAGGGTTCTTCCTCCATCATTTTAAGTAACTGGACGATGTCCTTAAACATGTAAATTGACGTTATAAAATGACTGTACGATCTAATTCCAAGAAGGAATTAGGCTGAATCGAACGTATAACACATCAAATTAATATAGACATTATTTTGTCGTGAATAGCACGTATTTTCAATTCGGAAGAAAATTGGTACGCTTTTTGATGGACAAACATTTATTTGCACTGTCGTTTTAAAAGACAGTATGGGGAAGGTGAAGCAACACTATTTTAGCAAAATACCGACCTTCAACAAGTTTCATGTTATTTTAGCTCATCTTAACATTCAATTTGCTTACTTCCTAGACAATATGGGCTTTACTCGGTATGCGAAGTACTCTTCCCGACCAAGTTAATTGCACCCATTCTGCCAACTAAATTGGCAAAAAAGAAAGCAATTTGTCACATCTTTTTAGAGCTTCGCAATTAAGCGGTTTGCATGGTAGCGAAGAAAAACCGATTTCATGTCAGCTTCTTATGTGCGTGGTAACAGTTCAGATTTCCCAATCTGATTATTTAAGCAATCTTCGCTCGTGTTTTTCTTCTTCTTCTCCCATCCGCATTGTTAGCCTCGATCAATTAGCGATGTAAATCTCTGGTCTGAAACAGTCGTTATCTTCCTCAGGTGGCTTAATTTGCTTTTATTGATAAAATTTGCCAGCGCGCAGCGTGACTAAGACGAAAACGGTGGCGTTAATGACTGAACCATTGGGAGAGATGTGGTAAAAACTCCCATGAGACTCTTTACACGTTTTAGCAACAGTTGCGTCTAGACGCCTTGATTTTGCCAGTACCGAAAAACAATTAGCATATAAAGTAGTCTGACGTTTACAGCGCTGCCTGCGCTGGATCACTATCTTAAATAAAACATGACCCACCATTATTAGCCCAAATATTGTGGCGAGGAGAAACGCTCTGGACGAGGCAAAATTAAATTTCTGGCGCATCCCTGTCTCGTGGACCATGCTAAAATCCTATGAGCAAAATTGATTTTTGTTATCTAAGCCTCGATATCCTCATTGTGCCCGCACGACTGCACGTCAACTCTTTAAAAGACATTAAATCGGGCTTTTAAAATACCGTGCAGTCTGTTGCGCATGATGTATTCGTATGCGCTCGCTGATTTCACATTTATGCTTTTCCTAAGGGGCTGTCCATTAACTATATCGAGCGAATGCCTATTGTGAGACCGATTTGGGCGAAATTCGGTCCCACATCTATCGTGGCAAACATCGAAATAAATCACTAGCCTTCGTGGAATTTTTTACGGGATCTGGCTTGGAAATTGTTGGCGAACCTAACGTCCAACGTATATTGCAATAAATGTGAAAATGTATACTCGAATCATGAAAGTCAACACAAACGCCTTCTGGAGTGATAAGCCATACATGTATTTGCTAGGTTTTCTAACGCTTCAAAAAGTACAGTCTGTATGTATGTTTATGTACAAGTTATATACATGTGTATATAAGTTACATAAGTGTAATTATATGCAAGCTTTACACTACCCTTATACATAAGTCACTGTACTTACACAGCCTACAATTGTACACAAGTAAAGTTTATTTAATATTGTTTGTATTGAGCATGTAGGATGCAACATAATTGAGGTGCACGTTTGAATAGTCGGGATTGGTTCATACTGTATATAATGTACATGTATCATGTTGCTTCCATTCAATTTTATTTTGCGGATTTTGACATTTCGCCCCTTGTCCTTCAATTACCTTTCTTGAAATCGTCCTAGAATTTAGAAAATTGCTGTCCAGGCTTCTTTGATTAAATTTTCTTGTTAACTCACTGGTGGCACTGACTGTTTAGTTGCTCTCCAAGTTCTCAAAAGTACAATAACACGTTTACGTGTTCATTTTCAGCATTTTTATAGCAATTGAGGGGATAGGGAGGTGCATTTATTTGCTTCTATGAGCGCCACCTCAATTTTATAGCAAAATATAATTAGCTTTTGCACGGTCAATCTAGCGACGAACTGCAGCGGCTATAAAACAATCTGCAGCCAAATGTGACGGTACCTCATAGTATTCAAATTGAAATATATTTAAAGGGGATGCAGTCATGCAAATGCAGCAAAAATGCTGAAATCAAGGCGCTTTTAATCTCGCGACTAGACTGCTCAAGAGGGTTTCTGCTTTTTAGATTCAATTTATATCCGCCTCGTGGCAAACTAGATCACGAAATCGTTTAGTGCTATTTAAGAGTGTTGCGCGCATACTTTTTTCAAATAATGGGCAATAAAGATACGAATTTTTGTGCCACATGGGTGCCATCGGCGGCCATTTTGAATCCGTTAAAGTCACACACTTCAACGCTATTATTGTTCCTGCTTAAACGAGACGGTTTCTACTACGCTGAAACACGGGCTACTTTGTTTAAATTATGAAGCAAATATTGTTTAATTGCATAAGCTGCGCTTTTCTCTTGAGTCTGCTTTGCTTATCACGTATGCGCGGTTCATGTACTTGGACTTCATTTTCCTAAAACAAGACGAAAGTTGAAAATGTGTTTTAAGTTTGTGAGTGATCCTGAAAAATTGAATTAGTTTCGCTTAATCAAATGAATGCATGAAACATTTATGTAAAGTACTAAAAATGGATATTGCATGCAGCATCTTCCCTTTGGTGCACTTCCACCGATGTACCGAGACGGATTTTAAATACAAACAAATTTGCATGTATTCGATATGACGTGAAATGAGTTAATTTCCTAATAGCTATTTTTGGCGAGCGCTGTTAGGGACGATATACATTATTCTGCAGGTGTAAGTCTAAGTGACACATATGCATCACCAGATTGCATTTGCAATTTATATTTCATCCGCTGTTTTCTTGACACACATGAGCTCGTACAGTTTCCTGCACACATACCTTAGTTTAAGCTTCTGATAAAATTTGATTTCACAGTTAAAAAGGAAGTCACGTGAGAATTCCAGATAACATACATTATACATGTATATGTATCTCTTTAACAATTTCTGTATGTGCCACTCTACAATTTCAACCATTAAAGATATGAAGAAAAGTCCAATAAGAACCAAACATATCCGTCACCCTGTTTACTGATTTTTTTCTGGATTACACGTAATTGTTCGACTAAAAGAGGATTATTTTCCAAAAGGAATGAATTTGATTTATTCTGATGAAAACCTCGCTTCCAAGAATTAGCGTTTTCAATGCACGTTGAAGTTGTAATCCCATGTCTTGTAAGTCTTATACTTCCAACCGTTTCTTTTGATCACGAGTACAAATTAATGAAAACGAAATGTCTTTTACATTTTTGAATGCATTGATTTGTCTAGTGCCGATCGGATAATGCTTAACATAAACTGCACTGATAGCTTGAACCTTCCACTTTCTGGAATTGACACATTCATCTGACATTTACAATTTGTACACTGCGTATACAGTAGTAGTGTTTAATCAGATGATCATGATTTTGAAATATACGCTGCAACGTTTACTCGCTTGGAGAGGTTAATATGTTGACCTCACATTTATTGTATTGTATAAGTTACGACGACCAGTTTCGTACATCCTAGAACCAAATAATAGAAATGCGATCTTTTGTTTTAAGACTTGACCCCGAGCCGTGCCCCACGTAGATAACGAATATCCCTTAATCCCACCAGGATTGCAAGTCTGAATG
>JAQFYZ010001886.1:0-20090 GCA_034695085.1 Cylindroiulus punctatus
TGAGTAAATTTTTTTCTAAAAGGGGGCAGTGAGTAATTTTTTTTCAGAAAAGGGGGGCGGTGAATAATTTTTTTTTCGAAAAGGGGGCGGTATGCCAAATAAGGTTGGGAAACACTGGTCTACTCTAGACTCTAGGTTTTCAAAATCTAGAGTCGGATTTAACATTCGGATTTGATGTTAAAGATTTTCTCAAAACCGGGTTTCGCTAGCTCTCCAGAAAAGCATTTCCTTATTAAAGTATTTCATCTGAAATGCCTCCAACTGAGAATTTTAAACTTTGGTTTTCAGGAAATCAAGCTAACTACGAAAACTAAAAGTTAATTTAAAAACAGTATCCTTGCATTAAAAAAAAAAAATTTCAGTGTTGGAAATAATTAACTAATCAAACACTAAAAATAAATTTTGATAATGACAGGATACTTTCTAAAATTAAATATTTAGTTTTTGCTGTAAGCTTGATTTTCTGAAAAAACAGCTACTGCAAACAAGCGATAGCATCAGTTTTATGAAAAATTAATCACGATTAAAAGTAGAAACTAAAGAACATCATTCTCTTACGTTGACAATACGACCCAAATAATGATGCTGTCCATTCTTCTTTTGCAATTCGTACAAGAGCAGAGTTTGAAAGCCAATAACTGTCCGCAACTGACATCAACGATTCATTCTCTTTACGTGGACTGAAAGATGAAAACAGTATTTTTTAAATTGATTTATATAGTAAAAATCAGAATAACAAAAAACAAAAGCATTCTACATACATGTATAACAAGCTTCCCCCAGAAATCCAATTTTCAACTTCCCTGAATTTTCCAGGTTTAAAAAAAATTTCCCTGACCATTAATAATGCTAAAATATGACATAATTATGACAATATAAAATTGTTATATTCAGATGAACACAAATTTTAATAAGGAACCAGCAATAGAGCAGACATTTTAATAAAAAACTTCAAATTTAGCTGTTTTTTTCCAATTTACAATATCATTATTGATCTCATCCACAGAATTGCTTGCTTCAATTGACAGCTTGAGTTAATAGAAATAAAAAAAATACCGAGACATATAAAATCATCTAAATATTTCTTTGCCAGGTTATACAATCAGCAGAAAAAAAACAAAGGTTAACAAATTATTGTCAGAGAAGGTATTTTTGAGATCTGGCTGCTGTTTTACAGATTATCCAATTCATGCTTAGCTTAATAATTTCTTGACTTCTGTGTCAAGAGCTTTGTTACATTTCCCTGCCTTTTTTAAAAATGAATAAATCTTCTCTGTTTTCCCGGCCTTTCCAACTTTCCATTTTTTTTAGGTCTGGGGGAACACTGTTTTATATGGCTGCCAATTAGCATGATCCACATCAGAACCAGATTTAAAGAATGGGCATAAAGTATGCATTCATCCACTCTCTGGGAAGTGCTTCAAAATTTGAAGCTGCTGAAACATGTCTGTTAAAATTAGGATTATTTCCTTGGATCTTTTCGGACTAAGTGGAAGTCAGCCACAATCAAAACTTACCTAGCACGTAACATCTCGAGATGCCCCGTCGAGACACTTTGTCTGTCATAGGCCTTGGGCAGGCTTTGGAATTTCGGTGGACTTTCCACAGCTCCTTTGATGTCATCGCGGAATTTTGATCGCTCGGTGATCGCTGTCGTGGAATGATGGCGCACTCTCGTGTTTCTTTTCTCCCATCGTATGGCTGCGGCGGCAAAATCCACCATGGACATTGAGGATCCTCTCATGTCTTCTGCAGAGCTCGTTTCTTGAAATTTCTTCCGGTGCAACTTGATGGCTTTTATGGGCTTCTGGGGTAGCTTAACGTAGCGAAGGCCGCTTTTTCCCGGTGCTGCTTCCAGGTCCGAGCTCCAGGCTCCGTTCCGGGAAGGCGGCCACTGCGGACCGCCCGACCAGTCGTTGGCCGAGCCACTCGTTTCAGAACTTTCCCTCTTATCGGGCTGCGAGGAGGTGCGATCCGATCCCAGGAGTACGGAATCGCCCAGCGTGCTCTGGGAAGATAAGCTGTCGAATGGGTTGCTGCTACTGTCGGGGGAACTATTCCCCTTTTGGACATGTAATGGGCTGAATGCAAATGGACTCCTGAAAAAGTTGGAAATTAATTATTTTGTAAAGTTTTGAATGTTATTTTGACGTATCACAGTGGGGTATTTTAAAATTTAATTTAAAAATTTTAGTCAAAATCACTGATTGAGAAAAACTTTGATAGTCAATATCAAAGATCGGTACTTATGTACATAATGTATATATATACATGTACATAATTACATGTATATATATACAAGAACATGTGTCATGTGTGAAAATGTAAACACTCAGGTTTTTGTCTGCAAATATCAATGTTAAACCTACAACACCTACAAAACCTACAATAGCAGCTGTTTTCAAATTTGCCCCACTGTGCTTTTTTGTGAAGCAAATTTGAAGCACATATACTTGTTTTCAGACAACTGGGAATTCCAAAAACGCAAATTTCACATTTTTATGGGTTTAAAATGAAGTTTGGTACTCCCATATACGAGTATTTTTTTTTTGCATCAACAATCGTTTTCACGCCCAAATCGATAGTTGAAAACTGGAAAATGTGACGGCAGCTCAAAACGGCCAACGGCCATTTTATTTGACATCACAATTTTGCATCAATTGCAACAACATAGGCACACGACCTTTGCACGTGACACGATAACACTTTTTTCCCACTTTTTTTACATTCCATATTGCATTTCCCGTGTAACGCAAAAGCGTGACATTATCAAAATGTACCACAACCATTTCAAGAATCCGCCATTATTGTGATTTTTCAACATAAAATTACCAGAAAACAATGCACATTTGTGGGCGGAAAACGACTGCATTTAACTACTATGGTGATTTTGTTTCTAAATAAATGGTTTTTACACATTTTGGGAATTTGTAGAACTTCCCTATTGTGCAAATTGCAAAAAAACGATATACACTCACACATAAAACTCACTAAAATAAAACTCAAAAAACACTCACTACAGGATTTCCATATCGACAAATATGAAATATTCCGGAAACTTCCAGGCATTCAAATGCATTTACTTACAAACTTTGAAACTCAAGAAAACGAAAACACACCTGTTGCCTATAGGTTTTATGGTTGCCTTCCTCACACGGTACCCTCGAAAGGCGGCCTGAAATCACAGAAATCATACTTGAATACAGTTAAACCGACCTTAAACAGCAGTAAACCAGACCAACCTGTATCTTGGTTGCTGACATGGTGAAAATATCCACTGCGGAAACTCCACCGCTCTTCAGAAGATAGACCGCCACATCGTGGTGGTTGTTGAGCAGTGCCAAATCGAGCGCCGTGCATCTAAGACGAGCGTGCCGATAATTTCAAATTAACAGCATCGAGTTTTGGTCATGATCGAGGTTACAAAATATATTATCACAACTAATTTACTTACCTACTTTTATTTTTACTCAAGCAATTTCGTTTCGCCCTTGCATTGACGAAGAGCTTGACAGTGGTATAACGACCCTGGTGGGCTGCGTAGTGTAAGGGAGTCAATCCCTGATCAAAAAATTTGCAATAAGTTGATATCGCAATTGTTTCCCCGATGACGTCGGATTACACCAGCTCACCATGTCATCAAATTGCTCAAGATCTGGCTGCAACCTCATCAGAATCGACAAGCATGCATCAAATCCTCCAGATGCGGCATAAAATAATGCTGTTCTCCTATTCGGCAATAAAAATATCAGAATTTAATGTAATGACTACACTATATATATCCAATTACTCATCCTCTCACATATATCAAAATTTTATTTGAAGTTTTCCAGTCATGAAAGATTTCCATTTTGCGTTGCAAGAGGGCGCCGAATAGTAAAAAGGCACCTTTCAACTAAGCACCATCTAAGGGCGGAAGGCGGAAACATTTCACCGTCGGAAAAATCCAAGTCATGTCATGAACCACGATCGCCATATCTTGGCTAATACGGCCGCAACGATTTAAGAAATGAATCTTTTACCAAAAATTGAAACCCTCATCCGAATAACGTGGAATTTTGTGTTACATGCTGTTGTATGTCCCGCTATGTAAAACACTGATAATACACTACTAAACAGCCCATCTAATTATTGAATTGAATTTACGCCATAATCCATCCTAATGCCGCATTTGAGAAAACTGTTGGTTACAATATTACAATTATGAACTGCGTGCAGCGCACAACCTTGAGTATTTACACTATCCGGAACAATTAAGTCATTCATTTTTGAATTTGGGAATTTAACATTCCAAAAACAGTTCCATTTTCCAAATATTAATTTTCAGTAACAATTATGGCTGCTTCTTAGCTACTTTGCTATCTTCCCAGCTCCAAATCTGCACAAAATCTTCATATCCCAATTACCGAGAATCCCCATTACGTCGATCCTAACCTAGCCCAACCTAAACAGACCTAAAATGTAATTTTTTCATTGGCACATATATCTTACCAAAAGCAATCACTGCAAGGTTACGCGCCATGTGGAGAAAACCACCTTCGAGCAAGGAAAATAAACTATAAGCCGTCCAAGGATGGAATATACTGGGCTCCAACTAAATAACAGGGTTCCCCAGGAAATTCAATTTTCAACTTCCCTGACTTTCCCTTGACATTTCCAGATTTAAATAAATTTCTCTGACCATTACAAATTTGAAAATATGACATATGCCAATGTAAAAAATGCTATATTTATTGTTCAATGTTCATGGAACCAGCAATAGAGCACATTTTAATAAAAGAAAATCAAATTTAGACCTGGTTTATTCAAATTTACAATTTCAGAACTGCTTGTTTCAATTGATAGCTTAAGTTAAACAACATTCAATTTTTTCCCAAAACATACAAATCATCCACATTTTTCTCTTTGTCAGGTTATTCTTATAAAATCAGAAGGAAAAAAGCTATAGTTTCCAAATTCTAGCCAGAGAAGGTATGTTTGAGATCTGGTTGTTGTTTGACAGATTTTCAACAGTGCAAATTGGGAATTCCCTAAATGAAGTCATTAGGACTTGGTGGTATCCTATTCATTCTGGGCTGACGAAGTGTCATATTTCAGATTTCTGTGCCAAGAGATTTGTTTAATTTCCCTCACTTTTTTAAAATGAATCAATCTTCCCTGACTTTTCCAGGTTTTCCAGGTTTGGGAAAACCCTGAATTAGAGCGACTCAGCTTATAAATTGTTTTTTTTTTCCGAATAAAGGTAGCTTGTCTTTAAAAATAAAATATGATTTCTGGAAAGTTGCAGAGAGTACATACATACCCGAGCCTGTCGGGGAAGTCACGGCAAGAAAACTTGTCCACCAGCAGTTCGCACACAGTAGCGTGACCACCGTTTACAGCCCTGTTAGCCAAAGATAAAGTGTTACAACAATGTTCAAACAATTTTTTCCACAATTTTTTCAACAATGTTCCCAATATCAAGTTTCGGACGTTCTAACGCCGCACCCACCAATGAAGAGCAGTTTTTCCATCATGATCAGCATGCATCAGAGACGATCCCTTGTCCAGAAGAGCAATAACTGCATCAGCATGACCCTTCTGACATGCGTATGACAGAGCTGGTCGACCGTGAGCATCCGCCACATCCACAGCATCCACTTCGTGCAGGAGGAATTCTATCGTCTTTACATGGCCGTTCAAAGCTGCTATGTGTAAGGCTAACATAAACGTAGTTTCAGAAAAATGAACAATAGGGTACTTGTACAGTTTTTGTGGACTTGAAATGAAGTTGAGCACTTAATAACATATGTATGTACCATGTTTCCCCTTGTTTATATTTTAGTTTTGCTCCAAAATGGGAGATGTCTTAAATTTTCATGTGCAACAATCTTCATTTTCCACAAAGAGTATAATAATTGCTTTTCACGATCGGTAAATGAAAAGGAGTGCATGTTTCAAAGTACATCTGTTATAATGCTTACAATGCATAGTTTATGTATCCATTATGGAAAAAAGCCATTTTTTTGCTTTTGGAAGCTCTTATAGTTTATTTTGCAGTTGTTACATAAATAAGCAATTAATGTAATGTAAGCATTATAACAGATGCACTTTGAAACATGTACACCTTCTCAGTTACACGTGAACATGCAATTATTTGCTGTTTCTATACATTTTGTTTCTACTGCACATTATTCACGTACATGTACATCAATCTGCACTTACAAATTTATACATGTACTAAAATGACAACAGTAAAAAAGATTTTCCATACAAAAACAACCAAAAATTGCAGTTTCCATCGTGTGTTGCAACGGAATTGTAACTGCTGGCTAATTTTTGGGGGTAGGACTTATATTACTAGCATCTTAAAAAATCAAGCTAGAGCTTATTTTACCGTTAGGTCTTATTTTCGGGGAAATAACGTATGTGCAGCAGTTTTTCTGCACATTTTTTTGGAATCAACGGCAGTCTTCATATTAAAAATGACCAATTAAATCCGTAAACACAGCATTTGCTCTAAATGACCATCTGGCACTTTGGTAATGCCACTGGGTAGGACCACGTGAACATGATGGCTTCACGGCTCGATAATAATAATATTTATATATATATATAATAACATCATTAAAATTGATAATAATAATAACAATTAGTTACGGCCGTGCTGCATGCATTCATAACCAAATAGGATTAATAGACGGTTCACAGCACTGTAACCATGGCTACCACAGTACGCTTCACTGGCAGCATCCAATGATGATGGATCATGTGGTACCTACACAGTAACGTCACAACATATGCTAGACGCTCATTTCGAACAGACGCCGTTTTCTCCTTTTCATACTTGCAAATTTAAGAAAATTATGCACCATTAAGGACGAAAATGATTGCAATGCATTTCGATAGTCATATTATTATTAAATAAACCAATGTTTCGTATTTCTGGAAGTCATGTATACTGTTCCTTATTTGTTAATTGTGCACGAGTAAGGTAACGTCCAAGCGTATTCAAAACAACCACATATTTACCTGTGGAACCATGTTTATCCGTAGCCTGGACATCTGCTCCGTGCATAACCAAACATCGCATCATGTCAGTTTCATTTTTCCCTGCAGCATACATTAGTGCACTGCATCCGTTTGCGTCACGCTGATCAACATCAATGGATTTTTCTAACAACGACTCCACAGTTTCCTGAAAAATTAAAATTTGTAAAGAAATCCATCAGCCCTAACACGGGTATTCTGAGACTTACTAAAGATTCGCTTAGAACGGCGAGATGAAGTGGTGTTGCTAAATTTGTGTCAGCTAAACAGACGTTAGCATTCTTGCTTAGCAAAAGCTTTACGACATTGCAACGTCCTGAAACACAACAATTAATATGAATGAAAAAATGGCCTCTATTAGTTTTCCCAGTCATTTTGCAAATTGTAGGGTTTTTTGTTCAATATAATCTGCTGAGAAGTATTTCTCAATATACTGAGTATTATCAGCAAGTCACAATAACTTGTAATCCTTTCTTTCAAACTTAAAAACCTGTCCCGCTTTTTATCAAATACATTTAGGATATTTGAAATTTTGTTCAAAATGTTAAATATTCTGCTCAGTGAGTTATCATATTTTGAGGTTCTGTTAGGGCGTGTTCTTTTTTTGGGAATGTTTGTGAATTAATAAAAATGATTAAGAAATTGGAGGGTATTTTCAGAAATTTTGGATAATTTCAAACCTTTAGACACTTTGAATTAAATAAACTTGTTTACAAATCGGGTGGTTTTATTCAGCTATTTTCAAAACTTGTCGCATTTTTTTAATTACCTGTAATTAAAATATTTCAGGATATTTCACATATATATATACATTTTACACCTTTTTGAATTAATTATTATTGTTTTGGAATTTGAAGTTTTATCGGAAATGTCAGATATTTTGAAACCCTGTTTAAGAATTTGGTGTTTAATCTGATATTTCTGGTATGTTTCAAGCCTTTACTCTTTATGAATTTATTCAAATTGTTTAGGAATTTTTTTTGTTTCTTTTGATATATTTTCGAACATTTTACACTTCTTTCAATTAATTACAACTGTTTTCGAATTTGGAGTTTTTGGAAACGGAAATGTTGGACATCTTTCAAAACATTTTGCACTTCTTAAACTAATTAAGAATTGTTCAATAATTAAGCATTCTTGGTATATTTTTGATATTTTTATAACCGTTTCCATTTACTTAAAATTGATCAGGAATTTGATGTTTTTTAAAACATATTATTATACATTGATAATTTACGCTTTTAAGTCACATTTACTATGTGAATTTAATTTAAATTTATAGCAACATTTTTAATTTCATAATATTTTCTGCGACGAAATTGCAATCAACTTTATTCACTAAAATTAATTGTGTGACATTTTAAATTTCTACTCGGTTCAAACTGTCTATTGGGAAAATAAAGACTCACCTAAATGTGCAGCCAAATGGAGTGGTGTGCGCAATGAATTGTCCAATAAATTGATTTTGCAACTTTTCATAGAAATCTGAAAAAAAAAAATTCATTTATGTGGTCCCAAATCACATACATGCGACAGCATTCGATACCAAGACAAGGAACCCTGCCTTACCAATTCACGCACAACAGATTTCTTCCCATCAGCTACGGCAAAGTGCAGAGGTCCTCTACCTTGGTAGTCGACCCAATTAACTGCCGAAGGCGCCCTTTCCTACAAAAATAATGGACAAGATGACCCAAAAATCAGTGATCTGATGGACGTTGACAAAAATCCAGTAAGACGTGAAAGATGAATCTCGCAATTGTCATAATTCCTAGGGCTGTACTACAGATTATGCCCTGCTATGCCGCAAACACTGAGAAAGTGGGTTTCTCCTAATGGCTCATAGGTTGGCAGTGCTTGCTTGGCGATTAGGCAGCAGATACATCACATTTTTAAGTTAGAAAAGAAAGCATAAATTGGGACATCTAGGACAAACGTCATGGTACCGGTACACTAAATGCGGAAACATTTTGTATCCCTTTATACCAGGGCATAATCTGAAGTGCTGCTATTTACTGCAATAAAGGATTCCTCATTTTATTTGTATTTTTTTTTTTTTTTTTTTGAAAGAAAAACAAGGAAAGCAA
This sequence comes from Cylindroiulus punctatus, assembly GCA_034695085.1. Taxonomy (NCBI): domain Eukaryota; kingdom Metazoa; phylum Arthropoda; class Diplopoda; order Julida; family Julidae; genus Cylindroiulus; species Cylindroiulus punctatus. Next base: position 9,117 of record JAQFYZ010001886.1, read on the forward strand.
CTAATATTCATTTTAGTAATGGTCAGGAGCAGTATTTTTACACGTGCAACATTTCGATAATCTGAGATGTTCAACAGGCGCTAAGAGCAGGTCAAAGCAAAATTAATAGACAATATTAAATGCTTAAATTAAATGTTTCTGCCTGACCATGAGTAAAATAAATATGTGTTCAAGTAGCACCAGTCATTGATGTAATATGCAACGAAACAATTATTTACACAATACAATCCCACACTTTTGCTTTGCTAATGATAATAAAATAGGGGACAACTTCATTAGGCGAAACACAAGATACTGATAACTGCACCAGTCCAAAAAAATACAAACTTTATGAAATTCAGATTTACCAACAGCACTTTCACGCAATCGGATGCATATTGACTTTTTGACGCCGCTGCCCAGTGAACCGGAGTTTTGCCTTCCATGTCTGGATTGGCAGAGTTAGCCTTATACTTCATCAGAAGTTTGACATTTTCCAAATGGCCACAGCAGGCGGCCCAGTGCAGGGCAGTGCGCTAGAGATATTGTTGAAATTAAAATATTATAATTGGGCGGTATATCGAATACCATGTGAAAATTTCCTCAGTTTTCCTGCAAAATCCTGCAGAATAAAATTTATCATGCAAAAAATACTACTGAAAAAATTACAACTGGACATGCAAATTGAAGAGAATAATAAAACCTTTAAAAAAAGGAAGTATTGTATTGTACATACATGCACTGTAATTGGAAAATACAACTCTAATGCCACATGGGCATGTAATTCCAATTATCACGTATTGCATGCAGATAAAATTTTTAAACTGTCATTAAAAACACCAAATTCAAAATTAGATTTCAAAAAATTTACATAAATAGTGGAACTGACTACTTGTTTTACCAGGGAAAAATTATTTTCATCTGCTTTTAATTTTTGACAATGTAATAAATAAACAGTTTTTTTCAATTTACTTGCACAAATCATTTTTCAGAACATAAGGAAGCACAAGGATAATTTCCGCAGAAAAAACGCCTATTTCTGCACAAAATATTCTGCAGAAAAGGAGACCAAATCTACAGATTTTCTGCAGAATGTGAAGAATTCTGCAGAAACGTTTTCATATTGGATGCAACATTTCCTGAATTTTAAAAATAACCATATACTGAAAACACCTACAATGCATTTCAAAAGTCAGACCCATCACCCATGCTAAACATCTTTACCTTATCAGCGTCTTCAGCATCCACATCCTTTGGTTGGACAGCTTTCAACAACATGGACAAGCATTTTGGGTCCCTTTGACGGGCAGCCATATGAAGTGCGGTGGCTCCAACGGCATCCTTTGCCTCCCAGTTTGCTCCAACAGATAGCAGGTATTTCAAGCATTGGTAGGATCCCTGAAAACATGAAAAGTAAAATAAGGTATACATTAATTTAGCATCACCTACATCCACCAGTACAAGATGCAGATGGAAGGTTTAAATTTGGTCAGATGGGTTGCCATAAAATGTTTGTCATGAATCTCTCTAGATTTTACTTGGCTTGGGTTGGGTTGTGAAGGAATCGCCATTAAACAATACAGCAAATGTTCGACGCAGACACATAATAAAAACGCTCAAAATCAAATATTATATATATTTTTATATACAATGTAATATATGAAAAGGGTAAATTCAATAAGAAAATATATTTAATATGTAATTCGTAGGAATTCGTAGTTTTCACATTTGTTTTCGAAAACCTGATTTTCGCACAACCATTTAAAGATAAAGTCAGCATACCCCCATATACCATATACCATTATTAATAATTATACATAAATTATACTTATTATATTATACTGTATATACTTACATACATGTATGAATGGTGGCCACAAAATTTCCATTTCAATGTTCCCTGACTTTTCCCTGACTAAATCAAAAAATTTCCCTGACCAAAAATTGCGCAATAATGCACACATATTTTTAGTCATAATGAAATGTAACAAGTTCTATTTATTTGGTGTTTTCAAATTTAATCAAGCAATTTTCAAACAATACGAAAAACAGCTTTATCAAATTCAACATAACAGCTTCATGTTACCCAGGCAACTTAGCTCTCTTTTGGACAAATGTCCAATAAGAACATATGGAGGAAAAACAAATAAATCATATTTTGAGAAAAGAGCAAGTTGCTATTCAAAATCATCAAGCTCTTTTTGCTTCTCAGCCAACAACTTCAGTTTTTTATGCTGCAAACTCAATACTGACATCCTCACATCATTTAGAATTGTTCTACTGTTTTTCCTTTTGCAATGATTCTTCATACATAGCTCTCGAATTTCTGACCCTAAGAATCATAGCTTTGGGAATATCCTGAACCTTAGAAATTCCACCCATAGCCTGAATACCATCAAACACTTGCCATTGAGCAATAAAAGCTTCACTTAACTGATTTTCCACGACAAGTCTCTTTGTTGATAGAGGAACCACACTCAACAAATACATGTATACATTGCCCTAGCAAAAAATTAGAACTTTCTTCAAAAAGCTCCACAGAATGTCTGGACCTTGCAACTAGAGCCCTCCAAAAGTGATCAAGGCGTTCCTTTGCCTTGAAATAAGCCTTGAAACATATGATATAGTTTTTAAATTTTTTGAGTATCATATCACCCTGACTGCCACCAATCCACTGTTTCTCACTCAACACATCATATCGGATATTCCTAAGTTAAAGCTAGGATGAGTGTGGATGAAAGAGGATTGGGGATGGAGCTGCTGGGATAGCATTTTGCTTTGACAGTGAAAAATTTCCCTGACCACTTACAAAGTTCCCTGACTTCCCTGACCACTTTTATTTTCCCTGACTTTTCCCTGACTTCCCTGACCTGTGGCTACCCTGTAAAATAATATATATTGTGTGAAAACATTATGCAAAAAATATATTTCAATACATGCCATTTTATGAACATATATTAGAAATATGTTGACACTATAATGACAATATATTTTATTTCTATACGGGTTATGCAGAATAGTTAAGAAACTACATACTGAAAATTAAAATGTATATAAAACACAAGCGATCAACAAAAAGCGCCTTTTTTGGAAAAAGCAACATTTATAAATTCAGATGCTTCCAAGTCAAACTAGTTGCTAACATCAATATCTAATTTCAATATACTTTCAGGGTTCCCACGACTTTATAAAATAAATTCCGTAACTTTCCCTGTTTCCAGGATTTTTCCATAACACCGGAGACAAATTCTGTTGTAAAACAACGTCTCAAATGACGTATCTAACGTGTCATATACATATCATAGTAAATGATTGACTTTACATAAATGTCCATGAAAAAAATTATTCACTGAGACAATTTGGAAAGCACGTCTACCAGAATTATTGTACATTGCATTTCAGGGGTATTTTCCTGAAAACAATTTCAAAAAATGTACCTCTGGTAAAGTTCTACCTTTCAGAGAAAACTGCACATACCTTGAAAGCAGCCCAGTGCAACGCACTTCTTTCATGTTTGTCAACTTCATTGATTTTGAGACCAGACTTGAGCAACAGAGCAGCGCACTTTGGAGCATCAGCAAGAACAGCATAGATCAGCAAGGTGTAACCATTGTTATCCTTGGAGTTTAAAGCCCCTTCAAATTCTTGAACAAAAAAGAAAACAATTCATTAACATTCATTGGAAATTTAACTGATTAGCAAGTTGGCACCAGGGCATCATCTTTATAGATCAGCATTAGTACAAATTCAAATACAATGACACTCAAAATAATCATTCAATTTGATTAAATCCCATCATTCAAAATAATTTTCTTGTATTTAAAATTTTCAAAAAAAAAAAAAGCATATAACAGTAAGTGAGAGGTACTACATGTAGTTTAAAGAGCTATTATAATTTTATCTTGTTATAGTTTCACAGAAATTTTGAAAAAAGACCAAATACTGCATTAAAAATTACATTAATAAAAAATTCCAGACAATTGCACAACAGTCAACCTTTATGCCTATTTAGCACATTTTTAAAGCATTACACGGTTTGGTCATTCTAAGACCTTTATCAGATGCATGAAATCAACCCCCGACAAATAATTTAAATAATAATAAAAGTTCATTTTTTCAGAAAATCCACACTTTAAAAGCCAAAACTAACAAATTTAGCAAGCACAGAAAAACAATCCCACTAATCCCATTTTTGATAAATTTGTCAGTTTTAGGCTTTTGAAGTACAGATTTTCGGCAGAAAACAAACTTTTGTTACTGTGTAAATTATTGGGCGATGTTTGATTTCAGGCATCTGATGAAGGGCTTTGAATGACCGAAATGCATAATGCTGTAAAGATGTGCTAATGCGCATAAAGACTGACCGTGTTGTGTGATTGTCTGGAATTAAAATAAGCCGGTATCAAAAAATCAAAAAAATGTTTTAGACAAATGTTTCATATCTTGTGTAGAATGAAATTCCGGATGCAAATTAAATGGTAGGTTGCCAGATTGTTGACCTTTAGATAACATCTGACCATTACAGTTGAAATCGTTTATAACGGCATAGGTTATAACGATGAACCGAATACAGCGACGAACCGGATATAGCTTCCAAATGTTCCATCAAAGTTTGGTTTTGTATCTAAACCCATGTAAAACAAACATAAGAAAACAAACATTTGTCTCAAACGTTTTTCGTAAAATGCCTACTTTGCAAGCCATTGGTTGACTCATGATTAATGCTCCACCATGTATATCTAAAACAACTTCTCAAAAAGGTATGTAAAATGTGGCATGCCCATATAACTGTCGGTGGATTGTAATTCTACAAAGTTCTAAGCAGTTAGCAAAATATAAGCCATTTTCAAAACAAAAAAGATAACACAGCAACAGGATCATTATTTCGATGAAATTCGAGCTCAAATTTCAGACTGGTACCTTTTTTCTGACAGCTTGTTTTATTGCTAACAAAAGCGAATACAGGTGAATTTCACAGAGGAACAAGGGGGTTTCCATGTGGACTCCGTGCAGTACCATCAACCAGTCTCTTCCAGTGTTCGCGCTGCAAATGCAGGATCTCCAGCTCCATTTCCTTTTTCATCAACTCAGTTCGATGCAGCTGCGACTTTCTCTCCTCGTCCCTTCGCAGCCCTTCGATAATCACTTCGTTTCTAGTTTTTGCCATTTCGATGACTGCCTCCTGTGCTAAGGACACCCTGGAAGTTTTCGATTTTTTGGCTGCACTAATTATCCCTCGGACGTGGCTGCCCTTCCTAGCCGCATCATCGGCCAGGCTATCTGCGGCTAAAAGTTGAACAACAAAAATAACTTTGTGAGTCTCGTATACGGCAAAACTGCAAAATCCAAATTTATTGTTACACCATAAACTCACCTGAGTGTTCGTAAGGTTTATCGGTTTGATTTTCGCCAATCCCTAAAAGACAAAAAAAATGAAACAATTTTTGGCTGCCTCAACACAAACTCGTTCGAGCATACTAAAAAATCGACATACAATGTCCGTTAGTGTCAGTTTTGGGTGGAGTTTCCTGCAGCGAGCTTTCACTGCTGTAATCCACCTTGACAGCTGAGAAAACCACACAAAAATGATAATGATCGAACCTTATTTTCCGGAAATGCAATGTCCTTTTAAAACAGGATTCCCCTAGAAATTCAATTTTCAACTTCCCTGAATTTTCCCTGATTTTTCCAGGTTTTTAAATATGTCCCTGGCCACTAAAAATGCGAAAATGGCATTTATCAATGTACAAAATGCTATATGTATAGTTCATCGTTTATAAACAAAAGAAACCAGCAATGGAGCACATATTTGCAAATTTGCAAATTTAGATTAGTTTGTTTAAATTTAAAAATGTCATTATTGATCTCTTCCGCAGAATTGCTTGCTTCAATTGATAGCTCCAGTTTCCTGACTTTCCTGAGAAATTTGTTAAAATTCCCTGATTTTTATAAAGTAAACCAATCATCCCTGAGTTTTCCCTGATTTTTCCTTGTTTTCCACGTCTGGGGAAACCCAGCAGTAGTTTTTGTAAGGAATATACAGAATGTACAGACAAAAAATATTTCCGAATGTATTTCACTTTCACTACTGTAACGTCAAATAACAAAAATGCTGGAAAAGCTATTTTAGGGAAGACAAGACATTTTAGTAGTTTTATATGTAATATATCTCAAACATGTGGCCAATGTGTACATACTTTTCACGTTTTTACATACCTAAGTATATGATATTTTTCACATTTGTTCACATTATAAAAATTTAGTTGTAATATTGCGCTTTAGTTACAGAAACAATACAGATGAAGTGTTTTGTAGAATTCTGAACGGAGAAACTTATAATTTAAAAAAAGATCCCCTTGAATGGATTTTGGTGAATTTTTAGGAAAAAAACTAACAATAACAGGAATGCAGCATGTGAAAATTGTGGGAACTAAGTCCAAATGGGGGGATGGGAGTGTCTAAAATTTCTAGAAAACAAAAATCGGGTAATTCAATGCAATTTCAACAGAGCACACAGTTTCACGTAATTGTGTTTCCCATGACGACTTCAGCAAGGCTACATAACGCTCACTGGCTGCAACAGTGTCATATTTCAAAATTTAAAAAAAATGAGTACGCCCATGCATAAATGTCGGGATGGTTCATGCTGCCACAATAATCTGCCAGTATCAAGGTATTTCACATAAAAACCACGAGAGTTTAATAATGAATGTGCTCAGTGCAATTGATTTACATGTACATCCACAATGAAATCGCAAATCACTCATTACCTCAAAAAGCATTCATTTGGAAATGTGCCACTGTTGCACCCGGCGAGCGATAATACGAGTTATCTTCAGTGCTATGCTTGATATTCTGAAAACTCATTTCAAATGAATTTCGTCACAATTTTTTCCCAATTTTTCACACATTTCTAATGTTTTCCCATCAGCCACACTTCTGAATATACAAGGATAAAATTATTCTAAACGGATTTCAGGAAGGAAGATTTAGTTTTCACTGTCATTCTGAAAAGCTAGATCTCTTCACGTGCTGCCAGTCTGCAAGTTACCAGCAAACTGGCAAATGCTAGACCAGTGTGTGGCAGAACATAAGGAAGTATGGGTTTAGCATCAACTGGCAGATGCTGGTGTCAGATCAGTGTCGATAACTGGCATTTGATAGCACAGTGTGCGGCCTGCTTTAATGTTGACTCGAAAATCTGAGATCAAATGTACGATCTCACTCGGGGTCCCCCCAAAAATTCAGTTTTCAACTTCCCTGACTTTTCCAGGTTTGAAAGAAGATTTCCCTGAAAAATGCGACATATGACTTACATATGACGATGTAAAAAATGCTATATTTATTGTTCATCGTTCACTATAAACATGAAGTGAACAAAAACTGCAATAAGGAACCAGCAATAGAGCACACATTTTAATAAAAACAACTTCAAATTTAATTAGTTTTTCCAAATTTACAATTTCATTATTGATCTCCTCAACAAAAATTCTTGCCTCAATTGATAGCTTGAGTCTCTTGACTTCTGTATCAAAAGATTTGTTAAATTTCCATGATTTTTTTAAAATAGAGCAATCTTTCCTAACTTTCCCCTGATTTTTTCAGGTCTTTCCAACTTTACTGACCTTTCCAGGTCTTTCTAACTTCCCTGCCTTTTCCAGATATTCCAGGTTTATCAGGTTTGGGGGAACCCTGTTGACAATGCAAGATCAAGAACGGATGTCCAAAATACTCACAAGAGGCAATTAGGAAACTGCAATCTCCATCGGCTGCCGGGTACGGCAAATGCATCTCGTTATTGGCAGTCCCCAAAATCTTCTCCACGTCTTCCAGGGGAGGTACGAAAACGGGTCCCCCTCGGGTCCCTAACCAAGACCTCCTGGACAGGGGCCTGTGCTTCTTGGCCCTGGCCTTCATGTTAGCCCAGCATTTCTTCAGCTGGCTAACAGTCCTTTTGTGGCTGGCCGCAGCGTTGAAGGCATCCGTCAATGAGGCCCAGATTTTCTGTTTCTTGATGATCACGTGAGCCCGAGCATCCCGGCTCTCCAAGAACGCGCTTTTCTCCTTCACCAAAGAGGTGAGCAAAGCCTTGTCCATCTCGTTCAGATAGGTTCGATTGTCCGCGTTTGGGTTATAGTTGTTGGACGTGGCCATGTTTCTCCAACTTGCTCCGAGTCGTCAACTGTTTCTTTTGCTATTCATGCTGTGCCTCGCCTGCTGGTGCTTCAGCGAGAAAAATAAGTCCATCATCCCACAATGTGCCCTTGACCAACACTATATTGTGGTCACTATATATGACTCACTATATCGTTAGCATGTGTTGCAACAGCCTCCCGTTCATGTTCTGCCATGCGGCCAGCCGACCTAGACAAGTGTTACAAAAAATACCTTAAGCCACCTGAGTTTGAGCAAGATGGCTTAACAGGGTTCCCCTAGAAATGAAATTTTCAATTGCCCTGACTTTTCCAGGTTTAAAAAAAATTTCCCTGACATTAAAAATGCAAAAACATGGCATATGCCAATGTAAAAAATGCTGTATTTATAGTCCATTGTTTATAAACATGAGGTGAATACAAATTTTAATAAGTAGCCAGCAATAGAGCACAGATTTTAATAAAACAAACTTCAAATTTAGATAATTTTTTTTCAAATTTACGATTTCATTTTTGATCTCTTCAACAGACTTGCTCGCTTTAATTGATAGCTCGAGTTAATAACTTAATTTCTCAACTAAATTTCTTTTTGTCAGGTAACTCTTCTTACATTCAGCAAAAAAAGCAAAGATTTTCAATTTCTTGTCAGCGATTTGAGATTTGGCTGTTGTTTGACAGATTATGTCAACAGAGAAAATGGGGAATTCTTTGAATGAAGTCACTAGGACTTGGTGGCATCCAATTCATGTTGGGCTGACAAAGTGTGTCATTTCTTGACGTCTGTGTCAAGATATTAGTTAAACTTCCCTGCCTTTTTTAAAATAAATCGATTTTCCTTGACTTGTCCAAGCATTTCCAAATTCCCGGACTTTTCCAGGTTTTCAAAGTTTTTCAGGTCTGGGAGAACCCTGCTTAAAAAAAGATACCGCTTGACCTTAAAAAATGCATCCTTAATACAAGGTGAACCAAAAAAGGATTTACAACATTAAACGTTTGCGCCTCTGTGGGACACGAGGCAGAGGCAAGTTCCCACACGTGCATATTACGAACAAGTATACAAACAGATATCAAAATACTCAAACTTGTATCATTCAACAATGATAGACATCAGACTGAGTAATTCCTGTGGAAAACACACTTTTCTCAAAATGGCTTATATTGCTAACTGATGGGTGTTGCTTGACCACCAAAACCGACTGGACCACCTTTCTTCAGGAGGGGATTTACGAATAAAAGTATCAATATGGGGACAAATGTACAACTTATCCTAACTTATCTAAATTCATGATGCAGCAACTGGTTGACATAACACAGTAAATCAAGGAATATCTGCTCCAAGCAATTGGTGTCAGATCGAAAAGCAACAGAAAAATTGATCTGTACCTTGAATGTAATGTTGCAGGACATCCGCATTTCCGGAAATGGTGCAGGCACGCAGTAGATTGGCCTGTGTGTACAGCTGCTCGTCCATTGAACACAAGTTTCCTTGTGTTATTTTCAAACGAATTCGAAACCTAGTTTAAGAAAATTCAAAATGACAAACAAAGAATACGGAAACCATTTCCTGAATGACAAACTCCATGAGTCGGTGTCAACTGATTCCCACACATGGCAAGAACAGATCCCTCGAAATTTACGCTAGCAAAACCATGATTATGCAGGTCGCGTTGCACTTTAATAAAAGTGAAAACCGGTTAATCACATATTACGTAGAAACACATCAAACTTACATGTACATGTATGCGAAAGCGGGATGTCTATTAGCCGTTCTTTCCTTTAGCAGCTGTTGCGAGATCGCGTCATTTTACCTTTTTGTAAATATTCAGCTGGCCATGTTGGTAGTGCAATGTATGTTTAATGCTCGTTTTTCAGGTTAGATTAAAATAGGGTAGATTAGGTCAAGTGAGCTCGACCAAAGTGAACCCAAAAATTAACGCCAGCATCACAGCAGCCACAGAAGGAATAGGTAATTTATTTTCAATTAAGAATGACAAAGTATTCACCATATTTTGAATACATTGTCGCCTTCTTGAATGGGTAACCATTGGATTTATGAAACCAGCCACATTAGTAGGCTATTGGCTATTATAAATCAGCAACATCTCTGAAATACTGTTTATTTTACATAACCGGACCTAACCTAACCCTTCCCAATCAAATTAACCATCAAAAGATCGTTAAATATAAATTTAACCATGATCGAAGTTACCAATAATGCACCAGTAGCGCACACATCGCACGCTCTGCCACAGCAGGGCCTCCTCTATATATAGGAGGCCCTGGCCACAGCCTATCCTAACTGGTATAGGGCCTACCCCTGGGAGAGGTGTAGTTCTGATTCAGAATAGCCTACGATCTCAATTAGGTTGACACACTGTGAACTTCACATTGCGCACCCAAACTCAGTGCCTCTCCGGGCTCTCCCGCGCCCTGGAGGTTAATTGTCATGTCGATCGTTACCCATGCAAGTTAGGATGCTTCGTGTAAACATGGTATAATCATTCATTTTTACGCTTTGAATGATTATGGTTTCGAATATAAACACGCTCACCCCACGACTACCCCACAAACTCCGGGATGTCATTGCAGGGTTTCCCCAGAAATTCAATTTTCAAGTTCCCTGACTTTTCCAGGTATTGTGAGCTGTGGAGGCAGGGGGGGCATCTTGGCTCACGTGGGGGTCGGGTTTGGTCCCGTCGGGGCCTTCTTCTGGAGTGCGAGGTTGTTCCCGACGTCGGAGTCGGGAGGGTGGTTCGAGATCGAACCCCCGTCGGTCGGGCAGGAGGTCGGACGGCTGGTCCGGAGGATGAGCTGATCGGAAGCTCGACGGTCGGAACGGGAA
>JAQFYZ010001887.1:0-20085 GCA_034695085.1 Cylindroiulus punctatus
GCAATAATAAAGAGAAAATGCTAGGAAATTTTAATCAAAAGTTTAATAAAATTCGCAAACCCACTTCAATTTGGTTATAATTCATCAGCATTTGGCTGCAGATCGAGCTCCCTTCTCAAATTATTATTTTATTGCACGAATTTCCAGGTTTACCAGACGGCCAGACACCTCAATTCAAGTATTAATTATGTCATCATCTTAGGGGAGGGGTTGGCCAAATGATCAAATTTCAGTTTCGCTGATATTTTGCTTAACTACAACAGAGCTAAAAACACAGGGAAATTGGAATGCCATGAAGTACACTCTAAACGGAAAAAGTAAAAATGCTGAACCTTAAGAATACAAATGTTTTGAAACTATATACACACCCTATATGTACATATGTTCATCGCATGTGTACCCTTGATATGTGTTCCTAAGGGTACATTGTACCTTGAGGCACAAATATTTAAATCATTTCATCCCTTTGGGTACATATACGATATATGGGGTGCAAATGTACATTTGTACCCCACAAAAGCTGCATTTGTACCTTTACGGTTTACAGTGTATAATGCCATTAGCGGACTTTCAAGGGCCAAAGAAGGTCTTTTGGAAAACCAACATGCAAGTATGTTTTTAAATTTTCAGACTCAATTCAACGCCATCTGTTGGGACTCTGTACGTCAAAAACAACATAATGCTCAAGCAGGTCCATGACATGTGTGATCCAGGGGCCCTAATGAGATACGCATCATTCGTGATATGGCCATACATTTGGTCAGTTACCATGGCAATCGGTACAAAGTGTTACAGTGGCAGCCCTGTTGCAACGTGTTGGGTACACAAGTTAGCCCGAGTTGGCATTTGGGAAGGGTGCACCGAGATAAGCTTATCGGGTGAAACAACAATGGCGACCAAGAGGAGGTGGGTTACGTAGAAGGTGTTTTTTTTTTTCGTCTCAAATCTTCACCTTTTCTTCCAGTCCATCCCACCCCCTCCTAACCCGCGCCATATTTCTGAAAAGCATGAATATGACAGAAAAGGAGCAGGGAGGGGCCCGGACAGGTAAGTCCTAACCCTACTCTTGAATGCCCAGGGACAATGGGCCCCAGTGCCGGTGACGTAAGAAGCGGTAAGGGCGCTCGCTCCAAGAGGGAGCAAAGGGCACAAGACCCTTTCAAGCCGGTTTAGTCTGCGAGTAAAATCGCCAACAATGGGGGTCTCGAAGGACCTAGGCCCAAAAAGATTTTTAAAAACACCCCGTGACAAAGGCAAAGTTAGTTCATAAGAAAAATTGGAAGAACCCTGCGCGACCACAAACCGTCCTAACAAACTAGTCAAGTTCACACGTGTTTTGGGGGGCGACCTGAAGACGACCGCCAGGGGCGCCACCAATGCGCGGGAATCAATGACGGATCTCCAGATCCCGGAGACAAACCCTCAGAATTGTATGCTCTGTAAACAAGGATCAGTGTTCACGTGTTTGTCCAAAACGAATGCGGGACCCTGAAACCATTGTCAAAACAACAAAAATGCATTCAGAAGAATATGAAGGAAAAACACGAGGTGCCAAGTCCAGCTGCACCATGCAGCTCACACCTAGGGACCCTTGTTCTTGGGTCAGCCAAGAAAAAAGGTTGTCTGGACGGTGGCCTGATTAGATTTTGACGGACTGAATGACAGGATCGGATTAGTTGTTGAAGCAAAGTTGCAAATTCGTGTAGTCAAAATCAATTATCCATATGGGTAATCCATGGGGTCATCCATTATAAGATTTATTGGCAAAGTGTTAAATCAGGGAAAAATTAGATATTTTATAATTTTATAATATCACCATAATAGGATATGGTGAAATTGATTACCAAGACAATGAACTGATTTTTCACAATTATAATAATCAAATGGTTACACTGAAAACTTCAGGTTCTTGTTTCATAAAATTTCTTGAGACTTCCAAGTTTTCCAGGTGGGTAATCACCATAAATATATCATTGTATAGCCAACATGTATACCAAAATTGTAAACGTTCTTGTGCCAAAGTGATGCACAAGATCGTAAATTCATGACGTGATATATTGAGGTTTGGGGCCGCAGATGCAAACAAAATACTTTTGGAAACAGCGCCATCTATGGGCAATGCATGGCAACTTCAGATTTTTTCATGTTTTCTTCAAGTCGGACCAACTATACCAAGTAAGGGTCAAAAACCATGCAAACATTGTTTCATGGCTGTCGTTATTCGTAAATGCGTGCTCAGACAAAAAGGGCTACTACATGCCAATCTCGAGTAGTCATTCATATACAGTAGATGAAACATGCACGATAGTTCATCTGATATGGCGAAATACATTGTATTCCAAGAAATTCAAATTCGAGTTAAGAATGGGCAGAGGGGTGGGTTCCTCCAGATGCTCGAGAGGGGCTCGGGACGGTCTGAGGTTAAAGTTCACCGTAGTAAATTTCGGCTGCTTCAATACGGTTTCTTTTCACAGCGGTGACGTATAGGTGCAAGAAAGTCGTAAAAATCGCGAGCGTCCTTTTTCAAACTCCTTTTTCTATTCAAATTTCTCCAAATCCATAAAGAATAAGTTAACCATACATAACAGTTTACTATTTTACACACCCCGGTGTCATTCGGCACACACAAATTTCGTGTATTACGCAGAAAAGTTAACTTGATTTCACAAAAAATGGCCTTGGAGCAAACACAAAAACCGATGGAGTTTCAACCCAGCGGATGCAGGTCAGCACAAAAGACCCAGGTTTTTTTTCCCATCGAAATGCCCACTTTCCCATTGTCCATTGCGACAAACTCGAGGTGTAAAATAATAAAGAAGTACCATCGACACGCATGATAGTGAATCGAGGGGTTTCACTTTAACATTAGGGTTACTGCGAATTTGTAAAAAAAAAAAAAAAAAAAAAAAAATTCGAATTACCCCCATTTTATGGCCCACATTGCACCTTGAAAATTTTGAATGATCGTGAGTATGCATTCTTATCAAAGCTGCATTGATACAAACTTGAATGGTGTTCTAGTGGTCGACACTCAACAATTTTTTGAATAACTGTTTACATGCAACCTTTTGAGTTAACTTAAATAAAGTTTCCTCACACCAAGTCATTCATTCCAGTTTACATTAGTTGTCTTAATGGCTGTCACCTGGTGGCCCATCTCAATTTAAACCTGTTTATACTGTTCATGTGCTATTCGCAGCGACTTAACTCGGGTTGAGGTCCTTGAATCAAACAGTCCCATGCATATTCTTAAATGATGTATATTCAAGTAAAGGTATGTAAAAAAGATTTACATGCAGTGCTTACTTAGAATAAAATATCTATCAATAGAGGGCTGTATGTACACATAGCGGGTGATTTCAAGTTCAGATTTTCAATTATTAAGACTAAGTTCTTAATGCAAAAAAATATGACATTCAATAAATCATTAAACGACCCAAGTGCAATCATCAAATATAGTATTACTTGAGCTGATCAATTATAGGGCAGTTAGGACATTTATCGTTGGCATAATATAATACAAACCTATGCTATAATCAGTACATAATGCATCGGCATCGTGACTTCGACTCCTACACATGACTCAAATGCACTTCAAAACAGCAGAGATTTGAAGTAAAAATCGTAAACATGCAAAACCAAGATTGGCAGCAGATGCTTATTATATGATATCAATAGAAAATGGATAAAAAGTTTCCAAGTGATCAGAAGTTCTTTTGATCGAGATATCCTACAAAAAAAGAAATTCGGGCAAAGCCAGAGTATTTACGCTTAATTTAATCAAAATTCAAGCATTTTGGGGGACCTGCTACAAAAGAACCGATATTATACGTTCTCGTATACGAGCGCTGATTTTATTTGTATACATTCAAAAAATTTCAATATATCAGATGTAGACTAAAATGCACTGGAGTGCATGATCTTATGATGCATACTCATGTATGTCATACATCGTTTCAAAACCATATAACCCTGAATAGATTTCAAAGTGCATGAATTTCATCGGTTGGACAAATAAGCAAACCCCATAACAGCAATCATTTTTTTTTTGAGTTTCACAAATAACGTTATTTGTAGCCCCTATACTTATAACATTTATTGATCATAAGTCCGATGCATTTATGACAAACCTCCATTTCTATAATAGCGGGGTTAGTAACTCGAGTATTGCTATCAATTCAAATGAAACCGAATTACTAATTGAGTTAAAAAGCGTAATTATTTCCAAATTTTATTATAATAAGCCTCCCCATCATGAATTTAGGCAAGGAAAAGTACATCGTATCGAGGCAAAGTTTACAAGGAAAATACGTCGTTATACACTTATTGTTCTCATATGAGAACATCCAAACACGTTATATGATATCGATGTGATTTTTTACCCCTCCTCCCTCTCCGACACAAAACTGAACCGTCGCATCATGATGAAGTCACGAAAACATTATCGTTTTTTCATTTAAGAACAACTCCATATTGATGTTGGCATATGCATGTAATACATGTTTACATGTTTGTAGTACATGTTTTGCTTTATCCTCATTCTTTATGATCGCTATACATACATTACATGTATACTGATGCAGTTCTACAGTTATTATAATCTATCATTAGATTCAGCAAGCTAATTTCTATCTATATGTACTACAGGTAACTGTCTTAAGAAAACCTGCAACGTCTTACTTATAGTAAGTTGCGCACAAATTTATAAAATGACAGTTTATTAAAGAATGCAGGAATGGATACACGAGGACTTGTTGCCAGACAGGAAAACTTATACGTTACATGTACTCCTCCTATGAGACTGACATATACTTGGTTGCATGGACTTAAATTGGTTAATCTAAGTTACTTAATTGTTAACTGTTGTCACATCACTGCACATGTAGTTGTTCATACAATTTCCATGCATTTCATTTTTACGCATGCTTTGTTTTCAGTGTTTATATATCGGTCCTAACACTGATATTGGGCAGCAGTTAAATGGGGCATCTTACCCAAAATTGTTTAGGCAAAATTGCAGCAATTGCAACATCGAAACACAGATACCAAAAAGATAACCCTTCAGAAATTCAAAAGAAAAAAAAAATCCAACAGAGGAAAAATAAAAAGCCGAACATGCAGGACCATTGCACGCAACATCATAAAAATATGACTATTCAATTCCACGGAATTATATAAACAAGTGCAAAAAAAATGTATTTGCGCTCAACAAGCTCATACATGGGTTGCCGTGGCGACCCCTCTCGGATGCTGCGTTGCCATGGCAACCGCTATTTCCTGCCAGTTTTTTTCTATAGGGTGAGGGAGGATGCCTCACCACCACCAAAGGGGAAAGAATGTTTTCATCATATACTCCTCCTATCCTACCCTACCCCTACCCTACCCCTACCCTCACCCCCCACTCCCACCCCACCCCATAAAAAACTTAGAAGCTAAAAGCATCATTTAGGCATACGAAACAAGCTGAGGTACATGTACATAGAATTCAACGAAGTAAACAAAACATCTTCGAGGAATTAGGCATCAAAATGCTTAGCTAAAAATCAATTCATTTGATGAAGCAAAATGAAAAAAAAAAAGACACGATGATAAAAAACCGATGATGCAGAAAATCTAGATCTAATTAAAAGTTGCGCATCGCGTGCGCTAAATTATGCTCGGATTAATCAAATTTTAGAAATGTTCCACGCATTCATTATTTTAGTTAACTGCTTGAAACAATGTGGAGCAAAACGCATTTACCGGTAGAGAGTGGCATTGTCTTTGGCGAGGCAAATATGATGGAAATTAACAATCACTAGAAAAATTCCCCCTAATGTCCAAGAAATAAATAAATATCTAAAACAAGCCAATTTTATATTTTTCGTTTACAATATTTGTATAATTAGTCCGAGAGATGAACAGATATGCGAAGGACATACTGTATTTGGGCACGATTAATAAATATTTTGGTTTCGTTGTCATTTATGATTCTAATTTATGTGTGATACTTCTAACATTTATTTGCGATGTTAGGCATGCCCTTGGGAGAAAAAAAATGAATACAAAGAGTGTGATAAACCTTCGACTTTCGCATAAAAGCTCGTTTGCATTCGACGCTGAGCTGGTTTGCCAACCTTCAGGGTAATAAGAGTGTTATGACCATTGTAAGAAGAGGATTTGGATGAGGGCATCCAATAAAGTCCAACCCTCGAACTAATGTCCCAACTCCACACCATGAACTAAATAAATACCATTGAACTCCTCTACACATCGGTGTATTTTGACTTGCCATGAAATGTTGAAGCTGCGCTAAATTTAAATTATCTAATCATTTTTGCCGCACCCTTTAGTTGAGCTGATATTTACTTAGTTCTGTAACTAAAAATATACGCGAATCACTTTAAGAAATTCAAAACGTATGCAACGTTTGTACGTTGGCAAGATTTTTGAAATCGCATGGCAGGTTAATTTTTTTCATCTTAAAAACCATCAGAAAATGCCCACCCAGTAAAAATATACATGTACACATTATCCTGCCCAGTATATCTTTCTAGCGCACATTTATTACTTCCGATATTGCAAAATATTTTTAGTAGCAAAAACGTCAAAAAGAAATCTTCTTATCTGAACATAATCATTTAGAATATGAAGAAATCGCCGTTGCTCGTTAGGCGCTGAAGTGCAGTTAATTGTCTATAAAGCCCAGTACACTATACGATCGTGCATCTACTGTATAGTGTTGGATTCGCCCCATTGACTTCCTTTTCGCTAGTTTGGCAAGATGTAAGTCAGTGGATAAATGGGTTAAGATGTCAGACGAAGTGCGAGTGACCCGCCATAAATAAACATTCGCGCCTCGTTACTCCTTATAGCGTCAAAGGCCGCCTTTTGTCAGGGTAAAAAAAGATTGAACTTGATCTCAATTTCTCCTTCCTCGGTTACGCCAGACGCCCATCTTCAGCCCCAACCCTTTGATGCCCCTTTCAAAATCGCGTGCCTTTTCAGGGGCAGCACGCTCGTACTATTCGGACCAAAAAATGGTCGACACGCGCAATAATTGCCAGTACTTTTTCAGCACTCCCCTCCATTTCGGTCGTCAACATTGGGAGGGAAAGGATTGAAGGCCATCAACTTTACATAAAAGAGGGGAGTGAGTGACCACCGAACGGTAAACCCTTCCAGTCGTGGCAACACGAGCTAATGATATGTCACTTCTTTTGCATACATAACAAGCTGTCTTCATCCACTCATTACCCCTTTTTTATGTCACCCAACCCTTTACACCCTTCAATGACATGGCGTGAATGGTCGTTTGAAGAGGAAACCCTCACGTCTATTACCGGCAATTCGTCCAGTAGAGGGATCTTTGCTCTATAATGTTTCATCAAACAATATACATTTCCACCTTCAAAATTACAATTTTGATGCAATTCTTGGCTATTGCCTCCATTAGCGGCGCCACCAAAAACGATGCTAAAATAACAACCTGACCTGACCAAACCTCGGTTTTGAGCATTCATTTCATCACGAAGTCATGTCAAGATTCCCAAGACTATTTTTATAATTAAAATTCCCTGTGCCAAATATAACGCCAACAACTGCTAATCAAAACATGACAATAATTAGGTGAAATCCTTAACTCATCCACTGGTTTGGCATTCACACTGTCTACAGGATAAATTAAGCTTAGTCAAACACTACTTGACAAGTAGTTTCAAATGAAAAATATTACATATATTAATAAATTCCATGACCAGTATGAGAAACTTCATTACAAGTCCATGACTACATGTACCCAAATTACCTAACTTTCCATAAAAAGTTTCATGACCTTCCATTACACAGTGTATTTAACAATACGAAAATCCACATATGCTTAACAGGCGTCCCAAACAAAAACTATCTTCAATCAATATTTTACAAAAAAATAAAAAAAATAATGAAAACAACATACATAGTCCTTTGTTCATTTCAAGTTTCAAAACTTATTAAATTCCATATCACAAATTCAATATATCAGTTACGAAGAGCATGGGCAATCAATCTCTATGGAATTTTCGCGAAAAACAAAATAACGAAGTTTGTAAAAGTTTTTTAAGTAGACAATAAATCCTTTTCCACCATCAATTAATTAGAGCGCATAGAGGGTTTTCGTGCTATATGGGGCTAGAGGTTGGCCCTCGTATTACGTTTATACGATCGTAAATCTCCCTGACACTCATATTTACGCCTCACTTTTAATGTGTTTGAAAAAGGTTTGTCCCGAGCCCAAAATGGCGCGTTTTTTAGCTGCTGAAGAGGAGTTATAACCCCCCCAGTCCAGCATCAATTACACGTCCTAGAGGGGCTCATAACTCAGATACTCTGGCAGACATTTATGAGTGCAGCCATTGGTAGTTGCCACATTACGTCGAGCAAGGAGTAACATATCAGAGTAAAAAACCAGTTACCAGCGTAGACCAATGGTAAAATGTTTATAACTTGCCCTTTTAACCATAGTCTTATTGGCTAACCAGAAGGGTAACAACAGGGTTCAAAGGACGATATCGCTTGGCAAACTGACTTTACGACGCTCTGCCATAGTGGTGGTGATAATCATTATCGAGTTATTTCACACTAAACGCGTCAAGAGTTCAACTGTCGAACTCTTCGTAAAAGTCGACTTATCGTAAAATGGAGCAAAAAATTAAGACTTTTCAAAGGAATGATAGCGTCAAATGTGGTATTGCTAAAACATTATTGCATCGTTGATCTACGTTCAACGGTTGTAAATGGGGATTTACATGCATGACTTACTTGGGCTAAGGTATCTTAACGTTTGCATATGAGAATAAAGTGGATGTTTCGAGACTGAGACAACGAACTTTACAATAGAATAATTTTTTGACTAATAAATTGACGATAGTTTTCTGATCAAACGCTGTTTTCCTTGTTTTAGAAAACTTGCTGTCGGATACCAACAGTAATTTTCTCAAACGGTCCATTGCAGTTGTAAAACGCAGGTATGTAATTAAGCATCCATTAGTGTATTGAAAATCCGATAATACGATTGCCACATAACTTCTTCTCAATGAAATATCCAAAACCTAATTAGGGATAAATTATATGGCTGCATGTTAGGTTGACTTTAGCAGCCCTTTTCTGAACTGCTATTTACGTTGCTTTCTTTCACTTTACATTTGGCGACCAGATAATGATTTATTCCAGCATGTTAATTAGTATGCATCAATAACTAGACCTTGCATACACTATATTTAAAAGGCAACAAATTAAAAACGATGGAGGTAAGGCTCACATATCACTCAATTTTCATAAAAAATGCAATTATTGATCAAAAAAATTAGACCAAACACGACATGTACATGCAGATGCTACATTTTCCCACTATACGAGTCTCGTAATGCATGCAAATTTCGTTTGTCGGTATTTCTGTGAAATATCTGATGCAAAAATCGTTTAGCTATCTCCACTATAGAGTTCAGATCAGACCAAGTTTTATTTTTCCAGCTAGTCTAGTCTGAAAGCTATCTTTGGTCGAACAAAAATTCCTCTCCAGAATGATGTCATCGTATCAGCTATAGGCATCAAAGAGAGGTTTCCCCTTTTCAGTCCCTTAGGACATGCCAATATGAGATATGGCTAAAAGATTTGAAATGACGTTTTCCCATTACGTCGACCTCGAATCACTTATATTTTTCAGAATTTTCGTGGTCGCCAGAGGGCGCTGACATTTACAACGTCGCGTAAAATAAAAATAGCTCATTCCCTAAAATGTCCGAGCCTAAAGCGTCATTACAGTAGACAGTGAGACACTTTAGTTAACCATTATATCAATATATAAAATAAACCTTCAAACATGATAAAGCTCCCTTACACGAAGTCATTATAGATGTGCGTTCGCATAACTTGCCATAAAGTCTGTCACCTGGTGGTGACATGTTTTAAAACACCCAGCACCAAACACCTGCAGCAAGGACATTGGAGGTGTGGCCTAACAGCGTTTGCTAAAACCAGGTGCGGCACATTTGTCACATACGTTGCAATAGGAAAGCTTCGCTGCATCTAATTTTAGATTCACCACAAACACAAAAAACAGGTATTCACGTGCTCCTCTGGAGTTAAACCTGTTTGAACTGTGTCCATGGCATTTGCATTAACTGTATTTTTAACTTGCTCAGTTTAGTCATTGCCTGCATGCCTTTGCGTTTCCCGTGTTAAATTACTGGAAAGATGGACAACATGATGGACATACAAGATGGACCTAATAAGCTTAATGTATAGGTTGCTTGTTGAATGTGAGCATCTTGAGCATGAGTGTGTATACAGTACAATCATGCAAGTCAATGTTGCCTCCCAGGTGGATATAAGCAATATGGCATTAAATAGTGGATGATCAAAACGAAAATGTCATATTTGAGGTGAAATCATCAAAGAAGAGGAACATGTAAACAAACAATGAAACTTCGACAACATGCACGACCCCGAGGGTCTCAAAATCCGAAGTAGCCCAATGCACATATACTGCGGTTTTGGAGGGGGGGGGGGGGGGGGTGAAGTAATGGGGAAAAATATGCAACAGAGGTCACTAATCAAACCCTCAGATGGTTGACTTCTCACAAATAACCATGGCAATACATGGCATTGCCCCTCATGCAGTTACAGATTGGGGATTACTATACCAAATGATCCAATTATGATAGGCGACGTTCAAATATTATGTCACTTTCTTAGTAGGAAGCGGGTAGGGAGGGGGAGTTTGGATAATTCCATAAATCCAGGCAACTAACAATTCGCACACGTACCACTGCACTAAATACTACATGAATATATTTTGATATAATAATGGTGGTCGCATTGGGTAGATGCCAAGTAGGCCGTTTCACTCCACCCACAGACCCTTCCTTGCTACGCAATCGAAAAAATGGGATTTGGGACAAGACAGAAGGTTATTGTGCGAAACTAAATGTTTTTTCCCGTAAAATGCGGAATTCCGCCATATAAAAGCGCACTCCTCGAGGGTCCATTGACACGGTGACGTCACAAACACAATGAGTGGCGGTAGTTTTTTCGTTTTGTTTCCACACGTCATCGCTCATCATCGATCTCCTGTTTATGCTCGAATGTGAACAATACCGCCATTGCCAATAGCAGCGATGTCGTTAGATTAGCAACAGCAATAAAATGGATCCACAGTCGCAAAATCCATGGATGGGGCCATTCCTCCGGCCCTGCAATACAGGCTCGACACAACCCTGCAGCACGACATTTTCCAGAACTTTTAACTATAGGGTTCGCTCCATAGCAACATTCACCTTTCAAATATCTATTATTGCAGATCATATTCAGTTTCTCACTGTCTGACAGTGACAAATAAAGTGAATCTCCCAGGTTTTTCCTGCATATCAGAACACAAAAAAAAAAGTAATTTGCATACTGAACATTGCACATTAATTACGTTAAGAAGAAGCAACACATCGCACAAAGAACGTCAGCACTCATAGCTGTATACGTCATACATGTAGATACGACATAGCTGCATAATAATTATAAGACGAAGTCATACTTAGTATGACACAAGCTAATTTATGCAAGGAAACGTATAATGTCATTTATACGCTATGCTCTAATGTATTACATGACTTTTCGATGCTTTCATGCAAGCATGTACGATAAATACGAATATAAAGATTTAGCTGAAAATTGCTAACGCCTTATCATCAACATTGTCGATGCTTATCTCGCTGTCGATAATTCACGACAACAAGGTGTCGCCACCTAGGCACACTTTACCATACTGTATTTCCGACCTTAAAAGTTCAATCCTTTGCCCTAAATAGAGCGTGGCCCTTATAGAACACGAGGCCAATTTCAGCACCAACGTCCCGCTCAACCGGGGCGAGTCAAATATCCACAACAAGCGTATAATATAAAGTATCCATAACAACATCATTAAAATGTGTGCAAACTACAGCGCGGAAAACTTTAGATTACGTTGCGGATGTTTCGCTCTAAGTAGGCTAAGCAAACGTTTACCAATTTCGAGCCAAATAACAATGGCCGCCATTGATGCACGCATTCGACACTATTATTTACTACACATATTCAAGGGTCTTCTTACCTTCGTTCAATCCTTTCAACCCGTTCGTCCGGCCGTCCACTCAGCAGTCCACCCGCCAGCCACCAAAGGCATGACCCTTGACTGAAAACGACAAAAAAAAACACCAGGTCAAACGCTGAACACGATATCATTAGGAGATAATGAGAAACAATCAGCGATTCAGCAATTGCTTTCATTAAAAAAAAAAAACCAGAAAACTCAAGTTTTGTTGATTATTGTTGCGGTGTTTGCTCTGATGTAAATGTAAATGCACGATGTAGATACACGTGTCCAACTCACCGGTTGCTTACGATCTTAGGATAGCCACCATATTTACGAATTGAGTTCGCTACTCATCGAATTGATCCCGAAAAACGCAGTTTCATATATGAGTTAGGCCTAGCGTTAAATTGCTGATAACAACGGCCATGCAGCTCTTTTCTCACCATGGCAAGGGTGTCTTATCTCCCAATTCGGAGATCGCTATCCGAATAACCCTGCATGTAACACGTAATGCCTTACTTATCGCTCCACTGACCTTTTTTACCAAAAGCTCGTAACCCTTTACATAAGGCAGAAAACCACGTGTGCACACCCAATGACAACAGCTTATTGCAAAATCCACTTTGCAGCTACTCTTAACTTGTGATAAGCCGCTATACACTGTAAACCGTAAAAGTACAAATGCAGTTTTTGTGGGGTACATTTGCACCCCATATATGTACCCAAAGGGATGAAATGATTCAAATATTTGTACCTCAATGTACAATATGAACATGGGAACACATGTCAAGGGTACACGTTGAATCAACATACATGTATGTACCCCTAGGGTGTGTATATAGTTTCTAACCATTTGTACCCTTAAGGTTCAACATTTGTACTTTTTCCGTTTAGAGTGTGCACACATATACAGGGAGGGGCAGAAGCACACACAGATGTGTAGAAGTTAGTTTATAAACAACATGAGTGTTGATTAAACGACTTCTGTGTAAATGAACACAAAAGTGTTGGAAAACCAAATGTATAAGCTGAATCTCTCTGATTCATCCCTAGACCCTAGTCCATTCTGTATTTGGATCGACTATAATTATTTCTGCTTCACTCTGTACACGGTGCGTAAAATTACCCCTACTGATTTCCACCTATGTACTGTAAAACAATCACCAGTTGATATCTCCAGGTAAAATCAGTTTACAATGCACTGGCGTCATCCTGCGACATTAAAAGCAGCAATCACGTGCAGAAAACAAAAGTGGTTTTTTTTGCACAATCCCGTTATTTATGTTTGCACCCCCAAGAATTGCATGGTTAATTTCGTGCCATCATTACTGTTAGACCTCAAAATATAAACTTAAAGGTAATCAACATGCTTTCAACTAAAATCCATTCTTGATGCACAACTTTCGCCCGATCAATCGACAACAGCAAAGGCAAAAACAATTCAAACAATCCAGAAGCGAACAGGTAGGATGCACCTTCATGCCACGAACAGTTTGTTTACCATTTCCTTAAATATTTGCCACAAACAAGATCAATTTCACTACACCACATGTGCACGAATGAAAGGTCGTAATGAGCGCCGAAATGTGCGCTATAGAGGAAATATTTGCGCGCGTCATCTTTTATTACAGGGTGATTTCTAAATGGCACGTTCTCATCATTACTGTCGATCAAAAATTATTGTTCAATCAAATGTTTATCAATTGATGCTCAGATGGCTCAATAAAATGAAACAACTCGAGCTATTTGAAATTGTGGCCGACCATCGATTTTAACCTTATAATCTCGCAAAAAAATTCTGAGGATCTAATCAAATTCTCCAGCAAATGAATGGAGATTCGAATAAAATCGATTATAACCGATTTTCGATCCCATTCCCTTATTGTAATCCCTTAGGCAGCTTAAAATTAGTTTGAAAGCTAATGAACCACCACCGGTTGTACCGAGAAAAGTAACCCAAAGCTCACTGTAAGCTAAGATTTGTTCAAAAACGTTCCATTTCGGAAAATTTCACATCGTAAAATATCCCAATCCCTGCCGTTTCTCAAATCCAGACAATCAATTCAAGTAAGGACAGATAAAAACGTATACATGCACGATTTAAAATAAGATTTTTATATTAAATGTATTTAATGCTTGCACATAAGCTATTGGGAGTGTGCAACGCTACTGGTGGCGCTGCAGTCAGCCAGTTTCATGGCCGCCAGAGTAGGATAAAAGCCTCAAATGATATGGGAAGTTTTCCATTTTCCCCAAATAAGCTCGTAAATGCAAGCTAATTATTATTTCAACGGTTTTGACTAACTCTGTGGTACCCAATAATACTCTTTGTTGGTATTTAAAGCATTCCGAATTTATCTTTGGGCCACGCGCCTGAGTTTATCGAACTTCGCCATGTTATTTGATGAAAGTATCCTACTTTCATGGGAGCTTACTAGACTGCCACTAGATGGCGACCCTTTCGCTGCACACTCCCAATAGGAAACCGGCTAGTAAAACTGCGACAAGAGTGAATTGAGCAACGATCTTGACGTGACCAGGTATACTTTGCCAAATCCACTGTACACATATACGCCCAAGCCATAGCCCCAACACCTCTCTATATCAACGTCACATTAAAGGAGCGTAGAAAACAATTTCCCCCTATCGCCCGTCCATCTTGTTTCCCAAATTTGAAGCCAGTAATGTACAAACGAGTCATTCAGCTGGCTACAAACCGCAATTTAGCAAAACATTAGACCGGTGTAAATGATAGGTGACATCTTAATCGATATCAAACGCGGGTGCGGGGGAAGATGTTATATTATTTGCTTTTGTAATTTGCTACGCAGCACAAATATCCAGGAAACAAACGGGGAACATCAGTAGGCTAATGGATTTATCCAATTTAATATTGACGGTAAATTGGGCCATCCATTAGATGGATACTCCATCAAATCCGCCGTATACACACTTTTTAAGACGGAATCTGCAGTGTTCTGGTTCGTTCCGCCTATTCTTTATCATTCCCGGAAATATGCGTTTAGTGAATAAACACTTGAAATCGAATTCCAAGAAATAAACACGGATGACGATTTCATATATTTTACGCAATTATGATATATTGGAGTGCAGTTTTCTAAAACCAGATACAGTACGTATTCCCCATACACGTTTGGGGAAGCATCGCTGTTATCTAGTGTTAAAATTTAGCACAACGTTTGAACACTGTTTCCTGACGCTACAGTATTTACAGCGGTTTCAATGATCTAGGTTTGAGGTGGCTTGAATCAAACCACCCCCTGCCATGTCCCAAATCAAATACAGTCGAACCTCGTTGTATGGGACAACCACAATTTGTTCGTTATAACCGTAGTTCGTTATTTCAGTAGCCAGAAAAAATATGAGCTTTAAAAATAAATTGTATTTATACTTGCATAACATTTTTTGTACAGTAAGGTAGAAATTTTCTGAGGGCACAGTGGTGATTTATTTGAAATAATCTGTTATTGAAGATCGTTTAATATTATTTCTTTTGCGACATTTGTCTGAATGAGAAGAAAGTCGAAATTTCATTCAGACACTTAAGTACCCTGCACACCTACAAGTAAAAGTTGCTTGTTTAAAATAAAGTTTTTTTGAAGATTGTGCAAATACATGTGCAAATGGGAAGTCTCATCAGATCGAGGACATCTTGACAGCACCTTCTGTGAGCTGATAAATGGGTTTAGCGAGTGTTTTTCAAGTGATGTTCTGTAACCTTAGTGCATGGGACCTCGAAAATATGTTCGTTGTAACCGATAATTCGTTATAACGGTAGAAATTTACATTATTTCTGTATCGGCTGTGACGGGGATTGGAAATACTGTTTGTTATAACAGTAATTCGTTAAAACCAGGTTTGACTGTATACATGTACATCATGTCAAGTAAGGGTAGGCAAAACAGATTTGAATGCATGACATATTAGGCTTTTTGAAGTCTGAAGTGTACACGTAGGCTATATACATGTAAAGGACAATTCAAAGTTTAATTTTTACGTCGCAAGTAGTCTATTTAACTCTTACCCACAGAGGGGGTGCACCAAATGTCAATTCTACAGCACTAGTTTGATGCAGAGAAAAACTGTCCAACATGGTGTGGTATCCAAATTACAGAGGTGGCCAACTATAGGGGTTTCACTATAAACTGGAAAATAGGCATGGTGAGGAGGTGCTTACTGCAGCTATCAGGGCAAACAAACCACCATACTCTCAATAGAAATGCAGTGCATCTTGGTACATAAGTAATTCATGGCATGTTGTAGTTAATCCTAGAACCACCGCCCCCCGCCCACCTCAAAAAACAAACTGAGACCTAAATTACCTTGTTTACGGACTATAGTGCAAGCATTGAACTGCAGTGAATCCTGCAAAGATTACCAACTGAAAAAAACGGTCCACATCTTCAACGGGCATCGCCGAACCTTTCCTAAAATACCGTATAAAGATGGAGCGATGCAAATATTGCATTGGTAAATATATCGGTATATACCTGGGGGTATTTACCGATATCTTCGAGCCCAGCATTCTGTCAACTCTGATTACTTTTTTTAGCTCGAAAATACGGAATTTAGCGAATGCCCGCCAGCCATGAAGTAAATTTAATTACGTTAAATCATCCTCGCATAGGGTGGATTACTCAAAAAACAACATCCCCGAGCCTAAAATAAAGGCACCCCCTACCCCTTATACATGATGCACCCCATAATTATGCAAACTAAGGCATGGCAAAAAAACACCGCCAAAGGAGTACGCGGGAGAGCGAAAGCCATGCGAAATATGAATCTTCAGATGAACGAATGGAAGAATATTTAAATAAAGCCCCCTGATGACATTTTTTTAATTAGAAAGAAACTGCTATAGGAGGAAAAAAAATCAAACTTTCATTGAAAGGGCAAACGAGATAGGAAAAGAATGTGGGGTACCTTACACCGATCTATATATTATGGAGGATGCAAAAAAAGCGCCCGAGTGCATTAGCAGAAAATCGATTTTCAGAAAAAACTAGGTAGAATTTGCATTTACCCAATTATTAGAATTCATGATTGATATTTATCTGAAAGTGCAATCACGACGTTCATTGCATGCACTGTATACGCGATGGCATTGTGACAACCACGCAGTCATTTGTAGTAAATTTCCTAAAATTTAATGACATGAAAAGTGGGTAATCAAAAGCAATAAGTCGATGAATAACACGGCATCGTCGCAAATTAGAAATTAGCCATCCGAAAAATTGAGAGGCACAATATGCCCAATAGACATTCATTGAATCCCACGTGGAATAAATATACCGACAAAAACCAAAAATAGCCTTCGTCTTAGGTAAAACTATAGGCTGTATTAGTTATAAGGTAGGTTAACATGCAGTATGTGGAAATATGGTAATGTTTCTATAAATTGGAATAAAATGGTTGAGTTTTGTTAGATAATTAAACATATACAGGACGAGTCACAAATGTGTAGCCCCCCAACCTCTTACAATCGATCACCTGTTAAATTGTACTATAGCAGGGTTCATACTCAAATTTACAAAATCATTTCCCTGAAATTCCCTGACAACCCAAGTAAATTTCCCTGACTTATAAATCGTGTAGAAAATTTTGTAAACCTGCTCATAAGAAAAATATAATGTTTATTAATATCAACTTTTGGAAATGGTCAGCAGAAATCTCAAAATCATTAATAAACATGTAAAAAAGTATTTGTTGGGATGGAATTTATTTTTCAATTTCATTTTGTTGAAGAAATTGTTATATTCCCTGACTTTTCCTGATTTTACAACAAAAAACGTAGTTTTCCCTGACCATTTTGCTCTTCCCTGTCTTTCCCTGACTTTTCAGGTGCGTATAAACCCTGTATAGGCTATAAAAGTACTTGGGATAAGACATGGAAATATAAAAACCTTTAAAACACTATTAATTATCTATTAAGCTTGGTTTGCATAATGCATCGAGATATAAATTGTGGAACTATTATGAACTTAATTTGTTCTTTATGCCAAGGTTATTTGCATATATGATAAAGGAGATGTAATTAATTCCCTGTGTTGACATAGTTTTCACTATACATGTATTTAGAAAAATATGCTTTATGTAGACATTAGGATAATTAATTTGTATCAACATTTCAATTAAAATGATTAAATTCGATAAGAAGAAAATCTATCTCCATAAATTATCTCAATTTTATCAGGACAGATGTTTTAGTGCAATTAATACTGTCGTTTCAGTAAGACATATAAAAGACGTTAAATAAGACCCTTTGAATTAACCAGATCCATTATTGCAGGGTGAAGGCCAATAATTAGTAAAGATGTTGCATTTGATTATAACATTAAAGCTAAGCGATGCAACTCATTTAGATGTCGTTACTTGGGGAAACTCACAAGAGACTTTCGAAATAAATCATGGAAGAATTTCAAACAAAATAAATGTGTCTTATGCGCTTAGTTCGCCTTACAGAATGGATTATACTGTATAGGTGGAAGCGGGTATACCACACGTGGATTTTGGAAAAACAATTGTAATCTTAAGCAAGAATTTACTATGGCGTTTTGGCTTCCGGGCCTCATGTTGTGTTCATATTGGAGTAGTTAATATCAGACAGCTAAGCTTAAATTACAGTAGACAGTGTGTCAAACTTGTTTTAGGGTTACTAAATACTTGTCATTTTTGGTGAGTAGATCCATCGTATTTGAAATGCTCTAGTTTTTAAGACCATTTTACCAACAGATGGTGCTGCGAGCAATACGAAAATGTTATGAAACACGTTTTCACAAATTTGCTATTACATGTACATGTACATGTGATGTTGGGCAGCAGGAGTACATATAGCAAAGGAAGGTATACGCGCGAATGCTGCATGCAAACTGCAACACGATTTAATTGAACAAATTGAATTCCAAGAATTTTCTTTGGGTGAATAGGTCTAGTTTTCCTACATATAATTGGGGTAAATTATCATTGACATTGAAGCAATCTAGCAGCGTCACCATACAGCCTCCTATTGCTTACAAGAAAGAAATTCAACAAAATGTGGCTTCTTGATTAATTTAGGAAAACCTGCATGGGGAAAAATAATAGCAGTAAATACGAACGACAACATACTGTGTAATGTCAGGGTACATGTATAATATACGGTACGATATGCATCGAAGGGATTCAATGGACGCTCCGAAGCCATTCATTCTAGAGTATGTATAACTTCTGACAATCAGGCGGTCTATGCCATTTTTCCCATGTGGATGCTTAAAATGTGCTGGTAGTTGAATTTCATAGTATTATCTTGAACATTCATTTTAAGATGGCTGTCTGAGTGGTAACGCTTCCTCTCACACTCTTTTACAGCAAGGAACAGTAACAGAAATTAAATTTAAGTCAAAAACCACAATCCATGTAGTTGGAAGTATTGCGACTAACTACAGTTAGTGGCTGTGCATAAATGACGTACATCAAAAAGTGGCCTCCAAAGACCTACTATACATGTATATCCCCTCTAATCAATTCTAATCCTTTATGGTACGAATTGAGACAACCTCTGCCAATCACCACCTCTCCAACGCTCTATTCGATGTGTATATACAGTACAAGTGTAATGGAAAAGCTTCTCCAGATAGATGTGTGACCACTACATGGATTTAGAAACATCCTTATATGCCGCAATATATCATTTATGCTTTTGATTTGTATTTGTACGTTTAACTTAACCTAACCTAAACCTATAATATGTAACTTCTTTATTTTGCTACCAATCCACCAGGCAATCATTACCAGTCTAAACCAAACCAAATCGTCTGAGTAGGAGCAGGGTCTAATCTGTAGTACATGCAGTCTTTTTTTTAATGGCAAATCTCGTACGTTAGACTGTTTTAGAGTATCTACACTCCAAACGGAAAAAGTACAAACGTTGAACCTTAAGGGTACAAATGTTTTGAAACTATATACACACCCTATGGGTACATATGTTGATTGCACGTGTACCC
>JAQFYZ010001888.1:0-20085 GCA_034695085.1 Cylindroiulus punctatus
TTATGTTGTGTTTGATAATGCTGTTTTTCGTATTCTTTGAAAAGTGCTTGTTAAAATTTGAAAACACCAAACAAAGTTTGCTTTCCTCTAAGCTTTTTACAATTCATTGTGACTAAAAATGTGTGTGCTTTAACGAGTAAGTTTTGGGATTAAGTCGGGGTAAAGTCAGGGAAATGAAGAGTCGAAATGAAAATGTTGTGGCCACCATGTAATAGTGTTAGAATACTTGAAAACTTCAAACTCCTCACAACTGATCATCAATTCATCAACTCTTCACGCCTCATTTTTTAGCCATCGTTAATGGTTTCCCAATTTGGTTTGGCATTATTGATGATACCAAAAGAAGGATGATCCTGGAAATATCCTAAAATGATGAAATTGCAAATATTGATTTACTGCAATGATAACGGCAAGCAGCTTTTTTATATTAACATTTTGAAATTAAAAAATCACATTCAAGTGCAAATTAGGTTTGCAAATTTCAAATACACGACCAGAAAGTACTCTTCCATATCGTAAACAAATATCAATAACAGAAACATCCGGACATAATTTTTTTTGCATCAATAACATTGATATGTTAAGAAATGTGTTTATTGGTGTCTTTGAATTTTATGATACTGAAGCAGTTAGTTCTTTTTATCAATGGACAGTATGCTATAAAATACCAATAAAATAATATAGTTTTGAGTTCAATTTCTGGCAAATAATAAGCCCTGAATAAAACATCACAAGTTTAAGACTATAGATTATGCGACCTTGCAGAATATTTATTATGCAGAAAACATAACAATTCATAGTCCTACCATTGTTTAGATTTGAATTGGTCGCAAGTTTCGCGTTGCAATTTGCAAAGAAACTGGAAAACAAAAATGAGCATTAATATGAAAATACCTTTTTGCGGCGCATGAACTGCCACATGTATTTGCAATTCTAATATGGTTTCAAATGTGCCATATAACCAATTACAGCTAAGAAAGTGTTTGAAATTGGTTACTAGGCGAGGAAAGATGGCGTCCATCCAGCATAAATTAATTTTAATCGAATATTTATATCCAACCAATCTACAAGGGCGAGAAATTTGGCATCAGTTACAGCTAGCGAACATTTGTCGTCTTAAGAAAATGTGATTCATACTATTTTGGTTTTCAAAACGGCCTCCATTTTAAAGATGGCGCGAATTAACATTGCTGCATGGTCAGCTGACAAATGTATGAATTCCTTCTCCCAGACTTACAATTGCGCAAATGGAAGGCATGATGATCCTTATCTTGTTACTTATCAAACCGTGTAAATTACTATGTTTACATGCAAGCTTTACCTCACCTGGTAGTGACATGTTTCAAAAACCCAGCATCCAATGGTTGTATAATGTTACTAAGTATATCGTATTTGGAATTATCTCATGTCCCAGTTTCAGTGGTCTCATGTTTGGACACCAGTTACTATGCCATGTGTGATTTAGAATGTACATGTAGGTCTAACCCAGTTGTATAAAAAAAAACTGAACTTTCAATATCTGTGCAGAAATTCCAAGAACGTTTGCAATATATGGCTCCCTGATTTTGGGTTGGATGAGCTTTGCTGCATCTGGGTTTAGATTTACCTCAAAGACAGCAAATTCATGCTCATTTCAAGTTAAGCCTGTATCAACTGTTTATATTCAATTTGCAGTGATTAACTTGCTTGGTTTGAGGTGCCTTGAATCAAACCAACTCAAAGTTTAGTCCCAAATCAGGTAGGAAAACATGTACTTTAACATGCATACAACCTTATATATTCTAGTAAATAAATATTTGCTATTAAATAAATATGCCATGCATATTCATGCTAATTAGATTCTGACAAGTTGTTTTGGGTAATGAAGGAAAAAGTTTGGGAAGCACTGGCCTAAGTGCTAACAATTAGCTAGTTGTTATGTGGTCAGTGATTACCTATAGGGGGAAATGAACTATACGATAAAGCTCCTGCTGGGAATTTAATTTACACACATACCACTGATGATGGAAAGTTACACGATAGGTTTTCTCATGTTTAGTAACATAATCGTTTTTATTGCTTCTAAAGCTAATTCCTAGCCGTGTGTAGTCACAACAACTGCTGTTTGACTTCACAAACCTATTTCCAAAATGTGAGCCAATGTTGTGGTCAAGCCCCTGAACTAAATAATTAGAAGAAATGTTCCTTTTTGTTTGTTAAATGGGACACGATTTAGATCATGTCATAGCAGGAGGATTTGATAAAGACAGATTAATCATAAAATATTTACACCATAATTAGTATTGGCATCATGATTTTGTGAGAAATAAACCGACCAGAGATTAAATTTTCCTGACTTTTCCACGTTTACCTGACACGTTTTGCAAGTTTTCCATACAATTTAAACAAAATGTTTTAAAAGACTGTCAATTGGTGGTGACATTTTCAAAATTCCCAGCACCCTACATGTATGCTAGACCACACCTTGGGGGTGTGTCTAGCTAACTGAGTTTCCTAAAACCAGATACGTCATGTATGATACATAATTTTCAATCGCGCCCGATCTGGGGGTTAGGGGGGACGTCACGTGTTCATCTCAGGTTAAGCCTGTTTAAACTGTTTACATGCTTTTTGCAACTTGCATTGTTTCTTGGATCGAGTGCTTTGAATCAAACAAACCACCATGCTCAAATAAATTGCCAAAATCAAGTCAAGGCACACACAGAGAGGTCCAAAAGATGTGCTCACTCTTTGATATTCATGTGTGTAAAGAGTGAACACATTTTTTTGTACCCCTCTGCATATACAGCAGGTTCAGTAGGCTTACATGCATGACAAAATAAGTTTCGCACATTATGGTAACTTAGTCTGGCAAGTCTGCATGTAAATATGTGCATGAAAATGGTATCTTTACACTGCCAGTGGATGATAACATTTATTTCCTCGTTTCCTTAATTTTATTTTGAAGAAATAATACCCCTTCCAATTTTTTCTTAATAATTTCATTTTGAAATTAATCCGAATATTATTCAAAATTGACCAAGCCAGGTGCATCCCTTCACACTAGCATGCTATTGCTATAAAACCAAGGCCCTATTTCATAAATTATGTTGTGGGCAGATACAACATGCCATCCAAAAATTTGTTTTTAAAAATTTAATATTGATAAAAGCAAATTCAAAGTAAATATGAAAAATCAGTCAACAATTGAAATTTCGAAATAAAACCTGTAAAACAGATTTCCAAATCAGACATCCTTCCAGAAATTTTGCTGTTGCCCATTATTTTTTTAATGAGAAAATACTCTATAATATTATTCAATACCTTTCTTTTTTGAAAACTATACCTGCAAATTATCATGATCTTCAACCAAGAAAGATTTCCACATAATTTACACTCGGTAAACGTTTTCTCGTTTGTTTAAGATATCAAAGCTATATTATGGAAGTGCATCATTAACGAGTGGCTGACAACAATGACATGTATCTGAAAATTGGACTTCCACAGCTCATTCTTTCAAACTGGTACCGATAATACATAGGGAACAAAAGGCATTCCTTCGCTAATTAAACAGCGCAAAATTGGTCACGCAGCAAGGCGTGATGTATTACTAACAGTGGTGAATTAATTTTTACAGTTAGTTTCCTTCCCCACTTGGCAGGAGAAATGACTGACCAGCAGCCCCCGGCCATGGCGCGTTTGAAAAACCCCAGGTATCGATAAAGGGGGCAAAAAATGGCCATAGTTTGGAAAGCGAGTGTGGCATACATCCCGCATCCGAAATGAGGTACAGGAAGACAGGAAACAGGGCGTAGCATCGGAGGAGTAACCAACGTGACGTCACAAACGGTGAACAAGTGGAGATGAAAAGAGGTAAAGTTAAAACCATCGTCCTACCAACGTGATATAATGTCAGAAACTGTGCGAACCTCACAATTTTCAGTTCAGTTTTTTTTGCATCGCAGGTCTCACCACCTCCTGAATGAGACACTAATTGCACCCACGAGGACCTAACCAGTGACGCTAATCACAGATTAATTACCAGCTGCAAAAAATATGAAAACCTCGGTCCAAGTTCCATTGAAGATATGCATCATATTAATGTGCTTTGCGAGGATTAACACCGGCAAGCAGGTAAGGATGTTGACATAAATTAAGTTAGTGAATTGCACGAAAAAAAAATGTCACTTCTTCAGTGCCCTAAAAATCGTTCAGCAAATAATGCATCAACTACTGAGTTTCAACTTTTAATACCGACATGTGGTACTGATATCTTTGTCATGAAAGTGTTTTCATGACAAGAGGTCGAAAGCTTTACTTCTTCAGGAGCCATTCGTATTCCCCAAATGTTGAGTTTTATTCTTAAAACTATCAGATATGCGTTTAGCTGTGAAGCTTTTTCACAAGACTGTATTGATGGAAGTGTTTTCATGGAAATGTATAACAAATCAGGGATCCAAAGACACTTTTTTCATTTTATTCATATTTCCCTGGTGCTCATCAGATATTGAGTTTAATTTTAAATGCTGACATGTGATATATCTAAATGCACGTTTATAAGTGTGTAAGATATTTAACATATTCATGAAAGTATTTTCATGAAGAGTTTTAAAAATCAGTTACCCCAAAGACCACTCATATGCCCCTGGAGCCGAGAATACAATTAATATTGCATCAAATATTGTGTTTTAATGTTTACTTCCGATAAGTGATCATTCATGCTTTTTTGCAAGAAAAATAAATATATTCGTTAATCCTTTTGAAAATATCTTATGATATGTTGGCAAACGTATTACCTTCATCTAAGTTAGGCATGCCAACCTGTTTACACTTTACCTAAGTAACCTAACATTGTATACTTGAGTATACTTGATTTGAGAATCGACATGGGGTTCCCGGCTCATCAAACCAAGCTACTTAGTCGCTGCAAATAGCATTTAAACAGTTTAAACATGTTGGGGGTCAAATATACTGTATCTGGTTTTAGCAATTCAAATGGCCCACATCCCCAATGCATGTCCATGCTGCTTTTATGAAGCTGAGGATTCTGGGTGTTTTGACACATACA
Source organism: Cylindroiulus punctatus (assembly GCA_034695085.1). Lineage (NCBI taxonomy): Eukaryota > Metazoa > Arthropoda > Diplopoda > Julida > Julidae > Cylindroiulus > Cylindroiulus punctatus. Next base: position 5,048 of record JAQFYZ010001888.1, read on the forward strand.
CTGTACCATGTGTATTCAGGTATTCATATAAACGCACACTTCTAGTGACTTAACTGGTGCCTTATTGACGTTTAAGTTATTAATGCTCTGATGTAAACATGGTAACAATCTTCCGACTAGACAACCGAAAATTGATGAAAGTTTTGATAATTTTTTGCCCAGCAAAAACAAAGATTCCTATATTTTAGAGCTTAGTTGAGAATCTTAGCACGTACAGATCTATACTAATTATGGGGAGTGATACCCATGCCAAGGAGGGATAGTCTGAAAAGAATATGATGCAGACAACACCTTTTTTTGTATGTTAATTTTCCACTAAAACACCCCTACTGGTGTGAAACTGAAGAAACCATACCATTAGATTAAATTCAGCGCTAATGCAACAATCAGAAAAATCTACTATAACAACCACCGTTTTAGATTGTAAAAAAATGGCAGCCTGACTAGGAAAAAGAAGAATTTCAACTAGTTTTTGTTTATAGGCCTGGCTTTATAGCGTATTGTGTGAAGACGTTTTCATTCGAAGTAAATGAACTTTATTCAGGCGTATGGTATCTCGAAAACTAACGTTGTGCCATCATGCAGCAAAAAAGGAAGAAAGGAAAAAATACTAATTAAATAAAACGCGAGTATAATTTCGCAAATGTCAAATACCTGAGCAGAGCTCGCAGGATCTGCTTATATAATTAAAAAAATTATGGTGGAATTACTGAGATTAATAACTGAAAATCGAGCATTCTAATAATTCCAGTTCAACAACATTTCTCTTCGTAAAAAATTTTCCTTTCGAACTTCCCCATTGATAGTGACAGCATGAATCAGATTATTCACGGTGTAGGAAAATTGTATAAGAATTTATATGCCGTCTGGGGGCGCTGTCTGACTTCCTAAATGAATACAGCTCAAACTAGTCAATTTACGAGTGTATTACTGCGATGAAATAATTTCTGCGTTCATGCTTCCGATGCCAAACATGTTGCCTAAGTATAACGATATCAGATTTTGGATGGTTCCTCAATAAAGATGGAAGTGACCTCAATTTCCTCATAAAAATGCAGTATTTCCTCTTGAAAATGGCACCATAAAAATTCAATCGCAATAAACTTATACCCTATATTTTATGAACATATTTGTCTAAAAATTCCAAAAGAAGGCTCAAGATCTTACTAGATCGAACCAATCGTACTAACATGAGAAGTCCGACACCATCTTAATACCTAAACAAATACTGGTGATTATAAAGTCCTACTCTCGTTATAGTTGTCTCGGCAAAAGAAAGACAATTTGTACAGCCAATCAGAGAGATTCGGCTTATCGATGTAGTTTCAGGTGTTTCAGCGGTGAAAGGAAAATGGCTGCCATGCTCGATATACATGTACATGTATTTTACTGGATGGACGAATCGCAAACAGGAAATTGCATCGTATTGGTCTGAACGACGCCATTTTTTCGTTCTTTTGCCGGGACACTATATCAAAAATAATTTCGAACTGTTTTACACGTAGTGATACAAAAACCAATCTTAGAAAATGTAGAAGAACGCGTAGTTTTTATTTGATATATTTGATTCACATAGAGTACCACCAGACGGCGCTGTACGCGTTTGAATCTAAAATGGCGTCTATCCAGAAGAAGCTCAGTGCTGGTAGAGGTTATCATGATAAAAAAAATCACCGATTACAGAAAATAACATACACGTAATGTATAATTGAATTCTAAAGTAATTTCCACTCCAGCTTCTAGCGATTACAACGCCACCTGGCACTTCCTTTGAACCAAATGCATGGAATGTAAACTAAAGCTATAGTCGTCCCGACAAAAAACGAAAAAATGGCAGCCATTTTCCTTGTACCGCTGAAACTGCTGAAATAGTACATCGATACGCCGAATTTCTCTGATTGGCTGTAAAATTTTTCGTTCTTTTGCCAAGACGACTATAGGAGTTCAAACCTTTTCCCAAAATGTGTTCATTGTAACTAACATACCTTTTGTGATCATAGAAGGACTTCATGATTACCTTGTACATTAAATTTAGTTTCCGTAATAATTTTTTAAACAAATTCATACTCCGCGTTTTTATGCATGGTGGGCGTAAGTGGAGCTACCTGCCTGAATAAGAATTGGTCACAATTATGATAAAAACTTATTTTGATCTTATTTCAACCCAGTTTAACGAGCATCTTGAGTGGAATGCAAAGTTATGAAAAATATTCTTCCCAAACTGCTTTTGCTGGAATTTTTTGATAATTAAAATTGCAGCCATGGAAGAAAATTTGATAGCATGCATTAATAAGCGACTGACCCTTGCAGGGAGCGTGAGTACATGAATTGTGGATAGCTGAATATCAAACTAATTTGGCATGAGCTGAAATATGGTAGCAGCTCTTTATAATTAATGTTGGGCCAAGTCCAAACATTTTTCACTGGTGGAAAGAATTGTTTGATTCGATACATTGTCCACGCCTGGTTTCAGGAAGTACGGTTCATACAGTGGAAAATTAATCCCTATAAAAATGTGGTGTACTGAAATAAGTGCACTCTATGAGGCAATGGCTTCACAGCCCAGTTAATAACACATGCCATCTAGCAATTAAATGGTGGGTTTGAAAGAATAATAAAGTTGGTTTGGAAAGTATTCGGTAGCCACATTCGCATTCCAACAGCTTGTTCCTGGCGCCTACTATGGTCTATGTCACTAGGTTAGTAGTTCCACTTCGCTATTTCCTCAGGAAGAAATCACTTTTCCCCAGACAAACAATGGCAGCTTCACCTAAATATTGCAGTGTGCATGCAAAGATTTGAGATAGGTATCGAATTCATGTTTTTTAAATGACAATAGTGGCAGCGCTATAGAAACTCGTTGTCATGCATAAATGTGTTATTTATTCTCACATGCACTGCTATTCGCTCAACTGGGTGCATGTACTGATGATTTTGAACAAACTGAAAATTGTTCAAACATGAAAGAGTCAAATTTGGGTGAATTTCGAAAATACTGAATATACTACATGTACATGTGTCTACATGCAGACTGTGATACCCTAAACTAATCGAAAAGCCATGCAAGTTGTCCATTAATCTAAACGAGTTCAGACACGTTTTGCTGCAGAATCTGTCATATCTTGGAAAATACCCAGAATTCTCTGTCATTGTGGGCTATCTGGGTTGGCGAAAATCTAATGCAGTTATACAGACTAATAAAGTATGTTCCTTATACATGTAAGTTGTTATAACATACATGTAGCACATCTCTGGGTTCACTTTTGGTTTTACAGTTAGCATCTTGGAGACATACAGTACATGCTATTCGAGCGTCTTGATTTGGGAATTCTTGTATGAAACCACCCCTTGCCAGATCTCAAGTCAAGCTATAGATAGTAACCCAATTTTTGCATAAGGCAAGTACAACAGGTCCACATGCATGGCTATCTTATCATAAGCCTTCTTACACCTGCATGTAAACCAAATCTCACATGCCTTTACTTGAGCTGAGTTTACATAATTTCGGAATCTGCTTGGGGGTGTTGTCAGGGATGTTAAAAATCGCAGCAAATACCTTACAGGCAGAAAAATTGAAGTTGCCACCGTATGAATGCAATGATATAATTTGAAAAATTAGAAAGCACTAGAGATTCGTGTAATGGTTCAATGACGGTCAACAAACAATGCCATTTTTAACATATGATTCAAAATCGGCTATGTGATGCATTATTTATGAAACGCAGTCTTCCACATTTTCACAATGAATACGATTAAATCAGACTTTTCTTTATTAATTAATCTAGGGGCGACTACAGTGTACATTGTAGTGTTTAATATTAATCAGTTTGTTCCAATACATACGTATACGTACCTGTTTTCATGTGATTTAATTAAGATTTCAGATATGGTGAAGTTCAACACCTACGTAAATTTCTAAAAAAAACTTGAAAATTACCAGGTTATCAGCCGTTTGGAAATCTTCTCTTTCTCATACATGTAGTTTCTCATAGTGTCTATGCTGGAGAGTGGTGCAGCAGGGCATATTCCGAAGTTTTTTCGTTTATATGTATAAAATCTACGTATATTTATATAAAAAATTAATATGATCTTAAAAAAATCAAAAAGGAAGACAAAATAGTGCAACTGGCGCAAATTGGATTTTTCCAAAGCTATAATATTTATAATATTTATAAACTGCAAAATGACTCATTTTAAGCATTGGGCCTGGTGTAGGATTTAATGGATGTAACTGTAATAATGCATGGGCATAACAGTATACCGGTATGCTTGACACTGTACTATTTATCCAGCCATTAACAATTTTCTTTCGTTTTTTACAGTCGTTCTTAGAATCTTTCCTATACAGCAGAATAAACAAATTATGGGCCAAACGTGAGTATACAACAGTTAATTTATGCATACTCTAATGCTGAACTGTTTCCATTTTTGAGTTGTAAAAGACAGGTTAATCTCGAATTTCAATGAAAGCTTATTTTGGACTTAATTGGAGGAAATTTAAAGCTGGTACAAATGGCTTGTAAACAGTTTAAACAGGTTTTAGCGAACTGTTAGACCACCCCCCTTCCCACCAAAGTTTGGGTGCATTTAGGAAGCAGAGGATTGTTTCGATGTTTCGACTCATGTCACCACCAGGTGGCAGATCTTTACTTATAATCATTAGAGGCCCTAGATTACCGGAGGTTGACAATCTCCATTTAGGACGCCATATTTTGAATGAAAATGGCATACAATGATACAAAAAGGATATGGCCTAATGACCTGTCTACTATTAAGCGGCAACTTCAAAATTGGAAATGTTTCAAAAATGGACGCAGCCTAAGTATTGATTATTATTTCAACCTAGTTTTATTTTCATTATTCACTTTGGCAAGGAACACTACTGAAATAGTAATTCGCAAATATCAACAGCTAAAACAATTATATTTCGGGTATTCGCAATCATGTCCAATTTGGTTAATATAGTACTTGCACAAATCGTTTTCCTCTGACAAACAAAACTGATCGCTGGAATGTAAAACAAAGACCATTTACAATGTTCTTTCTATTTTTGTCCCAATTAGGAGCATTTTTTGCTACGTCCTCTTAGCCTTACCACAACTTGTTTGCATCAAAATGGCGTCCTTAAGTGCCAAGCTTTAGTAAATCGGGGCTCTAATAACCATATAAACCCTTAAATGACTCGGTGTAAGGTGGATTAAAGCTCGAGTGCAAACAGTGTACTAGAACAGACACATGTTACTGAATCTGATTTCTGATTTTGATATTGCAATTTTGGAAACTAGTTTTGCTCATGGAGACCCCCTTTGGACCATCATGAATTTGTCATAAACTGAAACTCCCCCTGGAGTCTCCGGGTGGATATCAAACGGGGCTTGGTGAGGGATGTGAGCCAAAAAAAATGCTTCCATGCAAAGGAAAACAGCATCATATTAATTTGAAACATGAATAAGAAATGAAAAAGGCAGCATGAGCTCAGAGGCGAGAGTAAAAAGTTGCTGGACAAACTGAATCACCGGTCAAAGACAGCAAGAAAAGAGAAAACACTTCAGGGTGTGGTCGTTATGAAAGAGCCCCAGGCCTCAAATGTTATGCAAAAACAACTCATCAGTCATCTGGTTTCGTTTGTGCATTAGGCAAAAGATAACAAATGAAAGTTAACTGAACAGTTAGGGATGGCCTTTATCTGGGATCTGTTGACATGCTCTCTTAGTGGATGCACAAAACAGTCTTGAGTGCACGAAAACTAGATATGCAAGTTAAACTGGTTGTCAAAGTAAACTTGGTCCATAAATTACATATTCCATGTACATTGAATGATTAGACAAAATAATTGGCCACAGCTGGACCTATGACCACATGTGTCATCACATATCCATATAATTTGAACATATGCTGTTTAAATAATTCCATACTTGTCCATATGCAGTATGTCATCATTTTTGCACTTGTGGTCATGTATCCACTGTTTGTTGCACAGCTACCGGGGTATTGTATGTCCACTTTTTCAAATTGTTCAGAAACGCGTCATTAAAAATTTTGTTTCCCGTTTACTTTGAGCCCTACTTTGACTCCTTGTGCACTCGTTTGTATAATTTCTATTATTTTCTCGTCTAAAATGAACTCACAATTTGTGTGGATTTATGCGGACTTGCAACATTATTTTCACTTTCATGCATCCACCATTTGGACATACAACAATTGGTGCGCCGACCAGAGCTGCGCTGCATATACAATACCATTACAGAAGGGACGTACAATATGGTGTGTGAATACCAACCAATGGTCTTACTACATATACCTGTACAATGAATTTGCGATTGTTTTCTGTCCCAGGTGTCAAGTTTGGGCACAACATAACTACATGTATGCCCTATGTCAATCAGAATAAAATGATACAGGTTTTGCTAATTTTTTCAAAAAGTGAACATCTGTGAATTAAACTATCCATATGTTCCTTTATAACCATGTATATTATGTTTGCACACATTGACATACCTAATGTAAAGAGAACTTACATGTAGCATCAATAAGCTTTGAAAGGCAAAAAAACAGTTAGTGTTTTATTTACTGTAGTGATATCTTGACAATTAATTGAAAATTGGTATTTATAATGATGCACATTTTTTGGCAATATGATATGAAAATCAAGTTGGCGACGGAAAACAACTTCCGATTTTTATATCTAGTACGATAATGTGATTATACATGTATCATATGCCTTTTCACTATTCCAAATGTGTCATGAAAATGGCACATTTTTTATAGGTGTTGTTGTAAAAAAGTTCACGGAACAAGTTTACCCTCGGATATAAAAATATTCAATGACAAGTTTTTATCTTTTCCCAGCTACAAAAAACTGCTACCGGTTGTTTAGTTTGCTCGTTTAGAGCTTTCATGACAATTGAAGTTAATTGGAAAAGTCGAGAAACTAAATGTTTGCAAAGTGGTGGCAAATTATGTAAAACCACGATTTTCGTTGAGCCAACCATGCATTATTTGAGAGAATGAAAAGAATGTGGGTGGCAGTTGTTTGCAGGGGTGAGGTTAAGAGAAGAGGGGAAGAAGTTATTTTGAAGCAAAAAGCAGCAGAATATTGCTGAAAAATGTGTTTGACACAATTTCGTGATTTTAACCCTCTCAGCCTCAAGGATAGGAACTAAATTTACATTCCCTGTTTTTAATCCGACATACAGCTAATGGATAATATTTTTGAATTGTTACATATGCCCACAACATACCGAATTCATTCAAAGACAAAATAAAAATAAAACAATTTATTTTCATTTTAATTTACAGCGGTTTAAAATTGAGTATATTGTCAATAATATGTTCATAATACGAGCGAAATAAGAGGGGTTAATGGGGGAAACCCTTCGACAATTCATTTGAGGGCAAAAATGGCCATTATGAGAATTTATTAGTTATGAAATTCAATATGATATATATATATATAAATATACACAGGGTTATTTTAACTATACAAATTTACATACTTAGGTGAAAGGGAAAACCATGACAGATCATGTGATGTGTTTCATAAAAGGTGCCAAATAGAGGGTTGAATGGGGTTCTGCATTTAATCGTCAATTCATTTTAAGCAAAAATAATCACTATGAGAATCCATTTGTTATGTAATATACAATTGTATATCATAAACAGGAGTTGATACAGGGTGCTTCTGAACTATGCTTCATATCTCTTCCAAAAATAGTCTCAAGGTAGAAAAAGTTACAATTGCTACCGGTAGTAAGCACCCATTTGCAATAAATCGTTAAAATCACATTAGGCATGGACTACATCTGCATCCTACAGCGTCCATTAGACACTAAGATCATAATAGCAGGATTAACTTTCAAACAGATCAAGGCCTTACTGGGGAAGCTGTTCAGGAAATTGTATTTGAAAAATGTCCCAGAAGGCGAATTTCACGAAATAACATTTCACGTGCATTTATCCAATTTTAACACAATGCAATTATCTGGCAGTTGTACAAAACTGTCATCAATTAGGCCATAATAGGAATTATTCCGTCCACTGATGTGCAGTGACGTGGACAAGGGACTGAAGAGAAACTTCAGCCTCACAAAAGCAAGAAACTTTCAAAATTATTTTATGAGAGGACGTAAATGACAAAAGTGTGGAGATTTCAGACGCCAAGCTCCAGAAACTTGGTCAATTATAAAGAAGTAATGTTAGGAAATCGCTTCGTCTGTAAGAGCTGAGATGACTTATGATAAGGCACCCCAGGCCACCCCTGGCCTACTAACCAAATTTTATCAAAGAGAGAGTGTAACAACCCTTTCAATTGCATCCTGGTGATGTGACTACCTAAAACGCTCGATCGATTTTGGAAAGACAGGATAGTCCTAGGTGCAGTCCCCCACTTACCATACTTGATAATTAAATTGAGTAAAAAAATGCCATGTTGGGATGGACTAACATATTTTTATAGCATATTATTAAAATAAAAATTGATGTTAATCGTTAGAGCCACCAAATATTGTGGTTCAGCCAAAAAATAAAACAAAGGCGGACATATCTTAAACGAATTGCCGAATTTCTAGATTTGTTTCCATTTTTGATTTACGAGATTAATTCTCTACTTTATTTCCATTGCAGTTTACTCATTTGATGACGATGTTCTCACAGCAAGGATCGTTGGTGGCCAAGTGGCAAGAAACAGGGAGTTTCCCTACATGGTAAAGTGAAAATTTTGCTCTTCCTGCATTGAAACGAAATTACCTGTTTTAGACATCTTGATAACGAGAATATACCTGTACTTGGGTTGAGTATCCTTGATTTGAGCATCTGCATGGAGTGGTGTGGTTCAGGAAGCCTGAAACCTAACAGCATGTAAACAGTTTAAACAGACTTAACCTGAGATGAGCACATCCCAAGCCCCAGATTGGGCATCATTGCGAGCGTATGGGAGAAATATCGATAGTTGACTAAACAGATATGGTATGTCCACCTTTTCAACTTGTTCAGAACCACGTACATGTACTGGGTACACTAAAAGATTTAGTTTCCTATTTATGTAAACACTGATTTTTGAATAATTAATGCGATTTCATTTGCACAATATGTGGTCTCATTCGCGTATTAATTGGCGTGCACATTGTTTAAATTAGATTTTTTTATTGTCTTAAATCAAACAATTTGGGTGGATTCATGCTAACAAATAACATTATTTTCTATTTTCTGCATTCAACATTTGAATATGTGCTGGACATACAACCGACAGGTTATATTGCAAAAAGGACATACAACATGTGGGCATGAAATACTTTGCAACAACTAGTGATTATAATACATGTACTTTTTAAAGTCAGTAACGTTATATTTCAGTACAAAAAACCTGTTTGTGTTGTTCTTCACAAACATAAATCATTTAAAATACAAAATATAAAATAATACATAAACAGAGTCATGTTTTAGAACACGCGAAACAGTAATCATGTAGGAAATGAGATTGTAAACTGCACAAAATAAAAGTTCCAGTTTCTGTGGAAAGCACAAGTTTGGGCACAGCTTGTGCACTATATACTTTACAAGCAAGTATACATGTGATTCAGAATAAGGGACTTCTTTTCGCAAAAAAACTGAATTTACTCTATCTGTGCAGTCAATATGGGATCTGGTTTTGACAAACTCAGCCAGACCACATCCCGAGGTGCTTTTTATGAAGCAGAGGATTCTGGGTAACGCGGTTTTGAACCATGCCATTAAGGCAAATCTCGTGACTTCGTGAAGGTAACTTTAACCAAGTTAACTAAATGCCTGCAGACAAACATAGTGAATGGGACACCGGACAGACTTTTGGACGAAAAATGGTGCAAGCAAGATGCACATAATTTTCCATCTGCTCGAAATGTCGTGATTAAACTTTGGTACCAAATACCTTGCTCGATTTGATAGGCATGTCTGCTTTTGATACAATAAGGTGGGAAATGCAGCCCTCCGGATGGACGTGCATGTATTATGTGTCTGGACCGTCATTAGAAGGAATAAAAAGTAACCTCAATTTCGCTAATTTGTTTCAAACCACCTTTGATTGTTAACTCGTTCATTTCCCATGTCCCACAGCCGAAATGTTTGGGCAATTTTTATCTTCCTCACTATAAAGGACATGCAATTTAACGCCTATCGAAGGTGACTAAAAAGTGAGGTGGTCATTGACTGAGGAGTATTTATCATAATAAAGTCTGGACTTGCGTCACCTCCTTCATCAAAGACAGTAGTTTACCAATATACCCGGTATATTGGTCGTGCATAATATACGTCCAAGGTTGGAGGGGTCATATCTACGAAAATAAAAATTTATTTGATGGGGGTAAATGTGGCCTAACATACGTCGTTTATGCACAGCTCCTTAGGCATTGCATGCATTAAAGGGAATTTATTACAAAATACTTTCTAATAGTACTTGCATGCGTATTGAGATTTAATTTGAAAAACAATAATTTAAAATTGATAAACCGTGCATCGCTTGTGATGTACTTGAGCTCTTAGTTCATTCAGCGTGGTTTTTTGACCAGAGTGTGATACATATACGTATATAATTTATCGCATTTAGAAAACCGTGTTTACTGTGAGTCTGTGATATGTTGAGAGAACAAAAAGTTTATGGTGATAAAAAGTATGAAAAAGACTTGCACTGAATATGTTGACATAAGCCAGTCAAGTTGTAGGTGAAATTACACAATGTATACACAATTATACAATGTAGTTTATTCTCTTGGAATTGAACATAAATGTTTCATGACCCTCCACCAAATTGTGAATGGATATCGAATGTTGAACATATATTTTGCCCCAAATACACTTGGTGGGAATTTAAAATTCCAACATTTCAAGTGTCATCAACAGCACTCTTGGTATGGGAGTTACAGAGACAATATGTACATGTATTATTTTGTTGTTTGTAATTATACGTCTGCCATCAGCAGACATTACAGGTTGATCAGACCTACCCAGGAAAAAATGTACACCGAAATGGAATCGTACTTTTCGCTATAAAGGTGCAATTATTCAGCCATCATGGATGGTACTTTAATGGCAGAAAGTACCATCTTATGAAACACTATTGCAGAAAAAATGGCAGAATATTGGAAAACAATGGTACACCAAAATGGTAAAAATTCGGCCATTAATTTCAGAAAAAAGTGCCATTTTTACATTAAGTGCAGAAAAAGTGCTTTTTGCCATTAATGGGAGGAAAAGTACCATTAAAGTGCAATTGTTATGCCATCATTGATTGCACTTCAATTGCAGAAAGTATTGTAAATCTGCCATCTTATGAAACACTATACTGCAAAAAAATGGCACTTTCTGCTATTAAAGGGAAATTTGTTTGCCATTGTGCATTTCTGCCGATATGGAATGCACTTTTTTTGTTATTAATGTCAAAATTTAACATTTTATTAATGATTCATTCAGGTTTGTGTTACAGATACAGTGAAAGTATGACATTTTTAATTTGCCGTAAATGAGCAATCATTTTGCAATTTTTATATCATATTAAAAATTGCTGATTTACGGCCTAATAATTGCACTTTTACACCAGATTTTACATCATTCAGGATTGCAATAAATCAGCAAGCTTCATTCACTTTTTGATATCAATGGCAAAATAATGGCGTTTTTATTCCAGATTTTAAATCTTTTAACATTGCAGTAAATGTCTGCAATTATCAATTCGGCCATAAATTGCACTTTTTACCATTTTACTGTTTTTTCCAGCACGTACTTTTCTGGAGTAATTTTCTATGGGGACCCAGACCTGCCCAAACAATCGGATCCCAAACCCATTGAACGAAAAAATAAAAATTATGTCTTTTCGACTTTTGCAGGTAGCCCTGAGAGCCAGAAATGGCAAACTGCTCTGCGGAGGAAGTCTGATAAATTCTCAGCATGTGCTGACAGCAGCACATTGCGTCCAAAAGTAAATACTCGTGCAACCTTATTTTCAACCTATCTAGTCGGAAAGTGCATTTCAATGTTTAATTGTGAAAAAATGTTTGTTTTAGCGCCAATCCGGCATACATTCGAGTCATGACTGGGACCCAACAACTTTCAGATTTCAACTCTGGAAGTGAGCGAGGGGTGACGCAAATCTGGACGAATGCAGGTTTCGACTTCGACTCCTTCGATTACGACGTGGCCGTCCTGAAACTGACCAGCCCACTGACCCTGTCGACTACTGTCCAACCGATATGCTTGTCGTCCAACAAGAACCCCTTCTTTGGAAGGCAAGCCACGGTTGTGGGCTGGGGGCGAAGAAGGGAAGGTAAACTGAAATTCAGTATTTTAGTGGACGTTCAAGAATGACGTCACACTACCATTTTCAATCTCACCCTATATGTTGCACATTTAAAATCCTCACACCTCACATCAGAGTTCCCAGTGCATTATATTTGAATCCATTCGCCATTAAATTTCCATTCATTCTGCAATTTTACATAAAATACGGAAAATATTGAAATATTTTGGTAAATTATGAAACAAAATATTGCACATTTGCTGCCATAAAAGTACATTATTACTGCATAAAATAATGTTGAAAAGCTGCAGTATTTGACAATTTACTACATTTACATAATACAATTTAATGGCAGTTTTTCTGCATATACGGAATGACTTTTTCTGCCATCCAAATTTTGCCATAAATGGCACATTTTTCGGTTGGACGGTGAAAAAATGGCACTTCATTTGAATATTATGCCTGGCATTTTTTGCTGGGTTGGCTTGGTTAACTCTGATCCACCCTGTATTTATGGATGTTCAAGTGTTATATAACACTGATGATGACATATGTAATCTCAAAATCGTGTTTTCAAACCATGCCATTTTAACATTCGTACGCATTTATTTAAAAAATACTCCACCCGGCTATGCTATGGTGCTATGGATGCAATGTTCCGTATCAAATTCAAATAAATTGGAATTTTTTTGCCATAAATGTAAGAAAAGTGCAATGAATGGCAAAATAATTTTCATTTATTTGAATTTGACACGTTATATTATCTGCTGGGATGTCATCACAGAATCGTGTTTTCAGACCATTCAATTTTAACATTCGTCAGCATTTTTTTTCAAATACTCCATCCGGCTATGCAATGGTGTATGCCCCAATCCAACTCAGACACTATGGGATTATATAGAAATTGGGCTTCTCCTAACGGCTCGCAGGCTGGTAGTGATTGCCCGGCGGGTGAGCAGATGAATGAGAAAGGTTAGGTTCTATTAAACACAAACAGGAAAAAAGAGCAAAAACAAATTAAAGCAGCTTGAGACACCAAGAAAAGCAAATTTTGAAAGCTAGGACAAGTGTCATTGTTGTACGAGACACTATTGGAGAATCCGAAATTGGGCTTCTCCACTGTTCACAGCTGTTAATACATTGAAAACAAACTATTCAATGGGTGATATGTTATTCCACATGTCAACAATTTATGTTTCAGTTATAACGATATTTAGAAGCCAAAACTATGTTCCAAAACGTTTTACATTATATACATGAATGTTGAAGTTAGTTTAAGACACTTACAATTGTAGTGATATCATTAATTAAGCAATGTTAAGTTGTATTATGACCAGTTTTGGGTAATTGTTTTGGAAGCTAGCAAGGGGTTAGTTTGTTTCAACGACGCAGTTCCCGGTATTGCGTAAAACATGTTAAACACAAAAATGAGACGTGAAATTCATGTGGTTTCATCATAGCATCGTAATTGCACTTTTAAAGTGCCATTCTTCTGCAGTAAAGTGTTTCATGAGATGGTGCTTTCTGCCATAAAAGTGATATTAAAGTGCCATTAATGGTATTTTTTTGGAATGTACTTTTATAACATTAGCGACAGAATAATTGCACTTTAATGGTAGTTTTTTCCCTCCCCTATGCATAGACATGATCATTGACAAAAAATTGAAATTGAGCGAAATTTCCCCATAAAATTAGATCAAAAGTGATGGTAATTTCTAAATAAAACCGACTACTAGATGGTTTCCAACCAAAACTTTGTGAAAGAACATTATAATATTTGGCCAACCCCATGATGACACAATACTTGAACGTCCCCTCGGACTAATAACTTTCCCTCCAATTTCAGCTGACACGAGATCCTCTAACAACTTGAGGAAGGTGAACGTCCCAGTGGTCAACACCAGGGTGTGTCAAAGGTCATACCGCCATTTTCGGGACATTACGGACAGAATGCTCTGCGCGGGACTCAGACGCGGTGGCAAAGACTCCTGCCAAGTAAGTCCAGGACAACCCCATAATCGAACTCCACAACCTTCTAAAAAAACAGCAGAAAATATCCTGCAGAAAACCTGCATTATATTCAAATCCATACTGCAGGAAAACTGCATTCATTCTGCAGTTTTACACGGAATTTGGCAAAATATTGATTTATTCCGCCACATTACAAAGCAAAATATGGCAGTTTTTCTGCCATGAAACTGCATTATAACTGCACTAAAATAATGCAAAAAAACTGCAGCACTTTCACCATTTACTGCAAAAAAAGTACAGTTTTATGGCAGTATTTTTGCAATCATGGAATGCACTTTTTCTGCCATCCAAATTCTGCCATAAATGATACATTCTTTGATTATATGGCATAAAAAATGGCACTACAGTCAAACCTCGTTAAAACGAATTACTGTTATAACGAAAATTAAACGAACAGTATTCCCAATACCCGTCACAAGCCGATGCAGAAATAATGGTAATTTCTACTGTTATTACGAGTTGGATAAAACGAATTATCGGTTATAACGAACACATTTTTCAGGTCCCATGCACTAAAGTTACAGAACATCACTTGAAAAACACTCGCTAAACTCATTTATCAGCTCACAGAAGGTGTTGTCAAGATGTCATCGATCTGATGACAGACTTCCCGTTGCAAGACAGTCCCATTTGTACATGTATTTGCACAATCTTCAAAAATCGTGTTATTTCAAACAACTTTTACTTGTAGGTGTGCAGGGTAGTTAAGTGTCTGAATGAAATTTCGACTTCCTTCTCATTC